>JAHZMV010000280.1:0-13188 GCA_027743765.1 Coecobrya sp. COE2
ATGGGCAATACTCTCTACCTGTCTTTTATTGTTTTACGTTTTTAATCATGACACGTGGCAATACACTGACGGATGCAAAATCCTTAACTTAAGCCACACTGGTGACTGGTGTGTAAATGTAAAGCAAAAACATATTTTGGCATATAAGCAGAATGACACTTTCGTGAGGATGCACTTGAGCACACTTGTATCCCTATATTTTTTCGATGATTCATTGTGTAAAAATGGCTCAAAACAAATATATTCTCTGATTGGCGCATATTTTTGTGCATGCATTAATAATAATAATGTTTATTATACAATGGAATTTTCCATTTAAGGATAATTGCAAAGGAGTAAATTGTCTTTGCCTACCTACGATATCATTTTCCACTGCACTGCTTCTTTTTTTTGCTCTCGTTGCTTTTATTTTCAATATTGTGTACTTTAATCTTTTCACAAGTTATTTTAAAAAGTTTGTTTACTAAAGATGAGGGATTTGCCCTGTGGATCGTGTATACTCAATAGGAGCGAATGCGATAACAGTATAATATATATCCTGCGCGCGCATTCTTGCAAAAGACATTTGATCCCACCACTTTCACTTCCTGCTTTTGCACAAAATTTTGCCTACTGTGCACGAAAGCACAAAACGATACATACTATGCGTGCACGGTATAAAATGCAGTGGAACCCGCCCTGTAGGCAGCGTACATATCTACTTTTTTTTCTTTTTGGCATTTTCCATCTCAACATTGTGTATTTTGTTAGAAAAGATTACATGCACATTTTCTTGAATAGGTACTTGTTATTTATTTATATATTTTTTTTCTTTTACGAGATTTTACGGTTGGATAAAGCTGTAGTTAAATATCTATTGGTATACGAATGCACTTTTTAATGCACGCATGCAAATCATGCAATCTACTTGCTACAAAAACACTGCAAAGCTGCGCACGATTACAATTTTGCTTCTCTTTTAAAAAGCATAAATATTGGATCAGTTGAATGAATTCTTACCGGTCTTTATCTTTGGGTGACCCCTCACTTTGGATTTGGGCTTCTGGTGACAGGGACGACGCCGAGTCCGACTAGACCGGCAAAAAAGTAAACGTCGGTTAGAAGTTTGATGCAATTAAACTGAGGTTTATGATATTTACAACGATAGAATTAATGTACATACCGTTCCGATGGATTCTCCATCTGAGGAACATCTAGAGTCGACCTTGCGTCGTTTTAATTTGAGGTCCTGGAACAGGCTCATTCCATTGTGCAGTACTCCTGTAACATAAAATAATTTTTATTCATGAGTGATAGGTTTGTGAGATATTGCAGTATATCATCGTGGGGTTTACTGTTTTTTTTACATGTGATGAAGGTGAACGAAAATAAGGAAGGTAATGAGCTTGTGCGTGATATCGATATGAAAATGTAATATTAATGCGGCAAATGTACCAATACCAATTGTAAAGTATGAGTGGAGGTAGCGTATGGCCTACTGAAACATATCCAGCAAAAAATGTTAATGACCATCATAAAAAATTGCAAACAATGACCTGATAATGACAGTCATCTACAATGTGCCAAAGAGCATAATGAATTTGGATACAGTTTTTTGGAATACAACGAGAATAATCCGAACAAATCACAATCCCATTGGTGTCAAATAAAGTCATAAATTTAAGTATCATGACAAGTTTTAGGTTATACACATATATACTAAACTAAAGTAACTGCATTAGGTATATCGTTTGAACTTCAGTATAAGAGCGCATACTTGGCAAAAATGTTAACATGAAAAATGAGCATAATCTGTGATATGCAAAGTAACACAATGAACTCTGTGTTCCATTCATTTCCAAACATGTATAAGATATCATCATGAAAATGTCATTTGTTATTATTATGAAGCATATATGTAGCTTTGGTATAAAAAGTGCTTGAAATGAATGGGCCATGTGCTTGTGTACATATGTAGGCAAACAACCATGGCTTTTCCTGTAACTATACTTTGGATTTTTATATGTCCATTCAATAATAATGGGCAATTCGGTTTCATTATAATAAGTGTTTATTTTTATAGTGTACGAGACAGGCGGATACAATTATACTTGGTTAATATTGTATTAACAACAAAAAAGGAAAGCTTGGTTGGCCAAAAAGTAATAACAAAAAGAGCAATGGCACCATCAACATCATCATCGACACGGCAGGAGCAGAGCAGCAGCAGCAATAGCAGTGCCAGTGTAACTAGCACAAGCTGCTCCGGGCATTGTACCATTTTTTTGGTGTACATGGACTCTTGATGGATAACAGACCAACGTACGAATTCAATGAAGGAAAGTATGACAAGTTGTGGTGGAGGAGGTGGTTGGTGTTGTTGATACTCTTTGGCTTATAACTTTTATAACATGTGCGCATGGCGCATATGCACAGGAACGCGTAAAAGGATATAATAATAATATGGGTTTAAGAGAGTTTTTGTGAGTGGAATAATATAACGACGATTATGACGGTAGCAAAAGTGGTATATATGTAGATAATACTGTTGTTAACAACAAGGCATGCTCACTCGCCACTATATACCGACGACCGACACCACCGCTATAAAGCAGCATGTTATGCATGCATGCACAGTCCTTTACACCGCTGGCCTACTTTTTCTTTCTCCTGGAACCGTTACGTGTCTACATGAAAGCTTCTCTCATGAAAATGAGTGCATGCAAGTAAGTGGGGGAAGAACAGAGCCTCAGCTACACAGTTTCATGAATAGACAAATCAATCGTACGGATACCATGCACTTACTCATAATTCCTATATATATATTATTTAAACCTCTATAAAGGTAGCAACAATGATTTCTTATAAACATCATAAATATTTTTTTGTCTGAAAACCTAAATATTTCAGATGATATTTTCATGATTTTAACCCTAAAATAATAATCCCGTTTTAATGTGCCCTTAAAAGCTCTCAATGAATCGAATGCCAATAGTAAATAGTAAACCGCGATATATATTTTCTACATAATGATCTCCGAGTACATTTCCGAGCCATCTTCATTTTTTTAAACTTTAACATTGAACTTTACAATTATTCTCCTTGTCTTCCTGTAAACATTAACGTACTTGATAGTTAAATCGTAATTAGCCAACCTCTGACTAAAATTGTTATGTATATGGTTTGCCAATCATGGCTTGGACAAATCGACCTCTCCATTGCTTCCTCTTTAGACCTTACACGCAAGCGATTTAAGCAATTTTTCTTAGAATGGATGTGTCATAGAATATAGTGGACATATAATTGATATATGAAGAAGTAATTATAATTAATAAAAACATACATTTTTGTACATATACGATGCAAACTACCAATGTAAAATACTTTAATATGATTATGATTAATGTCAAAGCGAAGAGCAAGGTTGCAATCTTAAAAAAAAAAAACTTTTGTCCTTTATTGCCATTGAAAATTTAAAAGGTATTAGGACAGTATATTTGGCGTGGGTGTGAGTTTAATTTTCTCCTTCATAGTTTCAAATGTAGAGATAATTAAAAACCGTAAAATCGCCTGGAAAAATATATGAGTGAAAATGGATGCAAGCAAGATGTCACATGAAAAAATTTATCTTTGATCAGAGCTGATTGGCAATTAAATAATATGACTCAATAAAACCATAATTTATACTTTTTCTTTTAACATCATGCATATAGAAAGTACATCAATGATGTCTTTCTGTCACCTTGTAGAAAGTAATAAAAACGATAAAATAATAACATTAAAATAATAACATTGTACAAAAATTTGTACGTTTACTCACCTCCACTTCCATTTTCAATTGCACTCGCTTCAAGCAGTATTGGCAGCTTTTTGTTATTGCATGGAAGTGAAAGGGCCAACGTTGCCCCTTTCTCCATTTTAAAACTAATGATTAAAAATAAACTTTTCTTTGTAGAAATATATAATTCCTGTGGCTCAGGAATTTTTTCACTCTTTTACTTAGTTTTCACAGCATAAGAAATACTGCTAGGCTGGACTCCTTAAAAATTGCATAACTATGTAGTTGTACTGGTATCATTTAAACAATGCCCCTATTATTTTCTATTAAATGAACTGAACAAGTCATCCACGTTGATGAAGATGATCTCAACAGAGTAGTTTTACAGATGAATATATTGTTGTAGACATTAAGGCTTCTTCCTTGACATTTGTACATAATAGATGAAAAAAGTGGGATAATGTGGTAAAATTCACACAGGAAACATTACCATCCGATTACAACGAAATCTTATTGGTGATGAGATATTTAAAAAGAGAAAAAAATAATAATCCGTATAGTAAAAGATCACAAGGTGGAAGCCAATATAATAGATTATCTATTTTGTATATATGACGGTAATGAGAATCTTTATATAAAAAATCTTGCTGTCGGTCTGTCTCAATTATTCACTAAATGCGGTAGTTTGAAGCTTGGTATTTTTGGTTGATCACTTTTTAAAAAACCGTTCTGTCCCAGGATGCTGATTATTGGATGAGCAATTTTTTTTATTTGGTAATGTAACGGTTATTGGTACGTCTACAACAGAGCAACGATATAAACTGGATGAAAACCCTTTCTTCCTTTTGAATCAATTGTGAACGAAACATAAAAATCTCTTTTTTCCAGTTCTATTCACAGTAAACAAACGAGGAATAGTTGACCCAGAAAAATGCAACGGTTCTCTTCACTCAGTAGTAGTGGGTAAACAAACGATGATAACACAAGATCCACTCTTCGGGAAAATGTTTATTATCAGTCATATATACTGTCCGTGTTTAGCATGGCATTTATAAAAGTTGTATGTATGTATATATATAGACACGTTTTATATTTGTGTAAAAGGAACTGAAATGAGATTACAAACTGATTATGACCATTTTCTTCGGTGATGAGTAAATTGTACACAAAACAGTTTATCCATTACATGAATGCAAACAGACTTCCAGAGATTGTTAAAAATGTTGACAGGACTTTTGCACTTAAACAAATCCTCTCTATCGATGATGATCATTCAGGTAGTCAATCAAGAGTTGTTTAGTATTGTCACATCATCAACAAACAAATGTTTTAAAACAAATTTCAAACGAGAAAAAAAACTACTTGTTTGCACTCGCTCAAAGCTGCTTGATGTACGGTAGGTCTCGTCCTTTTGTGCAAACAAATTTCACACAAATAGCACAATTGTACTTTATCCAGTTCACTTGAAATGCATGCTATATAGCCCAAGCTTTTTTTACATATTATTTGTGGACGGATGGGATTTATCAAACAACAAAAAAAACGTATAGTGTTGAATTTGAGAGAGAAGCGATTCCG
This sequence comes from Coecobrya sp. COE2, assembly GCA_027743765.1. Taxonomy (NCBI): domain Eukaryota; kingdom Metazoa; phylum Arthropoda; class Collembola; order Entomobryomorpha; family Entomobryidae; genus Coecobrya; species Coecobrya sp. COE2. Next base: position 5,336 of record JAHZMV010000280.1, read on the forward strand.
TTATTATTCGTCGTGCTCCACAAAACTAAACCAGATTTTCTCCGACAACAATACAAACTACTGATTTGTCATCATTTCAATAGAAAAAAAACATTGTCACTTGGACCACAATGACAATGATGACAAGTACGATATGTTATTCTTTTGGGGGCTAGACTTTGCTGTTATCAAAGTCCGACAAGAGGCAACAAGTATATTTGGCGAATCCTGTTCCTTCCGGCAACTGCAGATTTTTCGATGATGACAATGATTATTTGATAGCGTACTTAAACGGTTTCCCCACAAACTGAAATTTTTGACTTTATACATAATCTCCGATTAATGGCCATCAACACTTTTCAAAGAGAAAACAGAATGAATGAAGAAATTGATTGCTTTTCGGATTAAACTTGTGGAACGGATGGAACAGCAACAATGGCCATTAGCAATAAAAATATTGAAAAATAGTAATACTTAATCTTGACTTGAAGTTGAATTCTTGTGTCATCATCAATCTTCAAACACTTTTTAATAATAATATCCCAGAAGACGAAGTTGATCCAAGGTAATGTCAGACTATGAATGAGTAGAGTAGTCGAAGGCAAAGGTAAAGTTACGTACATGTGCATCCATTAGGATGTAACCATGTACTGATACACATATACAAGGATGTGTCTCACTTGAGTCTCATTCAACCCGGAAGAGCTTTCCACCTTTCTTTCGTGTGTGGTATATGTATATATATACCTATACACTCACTAATCATATACGTGTAGGTATACACCAAGCATGATGATGACTATTGAAGATATGTGTGCTCTCTCTCTCTCCAAATATTATTCTACGTAATCTTGAGCGGATGATTGCGATGATGACAAGCTTAAAACTGCGACAAAAACGGCACCGTACTTTTTTTTGCAAACAAAGCTTTATATCCAAAGTCAGACTTGACGAGTTCTGGAACTGCAAAACGGAGGAAACAAACTAAAGCAGTGTGATAATACGGTTGGCTGAATCCTCTCATTCACTTTTTTTTAACAATGCGTACATCATTGAACTGCCACCACCACTGACAACAATAACGGTAAGTCTCTCATAATGTCAGTCAACAGGGGAAATGCGAGAGTCTGAGCGAGAGAGAGAGTGTCGAGAACACACATGTGAACTCGAGCAAGTGCAACAGTGTAATGTGACAGCGTAGTAAAACGGTGCCTGTACGCTGTTCCCATGCTGTTATGTGTTGTTTGTTGTCATTTTATTATTATGTGAACGGACGGAGAGCAAGAGAGCTCCCAAAATGCATGCAATGCACATTGTGAAGTTGAATGTTGAACTTCTTCCATATAATAATGTGCTGCTTGGCTGTGTGTTCTAAATGAGAGTATACCCAGCCAGTTAGCCCAAAGAAGAATAAGTAAAAGCCCTTTTTTCTTATTGAGAATAGTGATAGTAAAAACTGTACTGCTGCTGTGCGCGGCATCAAGCACACGGTCTACTCACAAAAGTACACATTTTGGATCCAAGTTGATGTTATTGCCCGTCCTGTGCATAAACTTGGAGTTGTGGTAGGATAGGATTTTGCCACGAACGAAAAGCGAACAACAACACGAGCAAACAAAACTGTTATATAAAAAAGAAGGAGCAATGAATGTTCATTTCCACTACAATGCAATGCAGTGGTATTATAATAATAAGCTCTCTTGTTCTTCGTCTGTGTAGTCTGTAAGTTATGTGTACATTTTTGAACGCACAAATTTATTGTTACGTGAGTTCACTGGCAAGTGTGTAGGCATACACGTTATAGTTTACATTCTCACATAACAGTTCAACTCACTGGCAGCAGCAGCAGCAGAGTTGCTTTTTACCAATTCACTTTTATTATCATTTTTATGCTTGTCCTTTCTAAGGTACTTTGCATTAGTCCACATTCACCCCAGTAGTAGTAGTGTTTATGTAACAAGTTAAACGGAATTATCGCTTCATTATAGTCACAACAGCCGTGTGTAGGATGTCAGTAAGCATGCATGCAAATAACGTTTTTAACAGACCGGAGGCTGCTGCCCTTGTTCTTGTCGTTGCTCTTATTAAGCACTTGATCTCGTCTGCATTTGTGCACATTTTGATACAAGCTTGGCAATTTAAATACTTTTCTTTACCATTTTCTTGTTCGCTCTACACCACTAAATGACATTATCAAAGATTACAATGTTTACAGCACCACTTCATTAGTTTGGCATTCCGACTATAATGAACTTTGCCATCTATTCCTTCCTTTTTAACTTTGACAAGAACATTTATACGAAATGGAAGGAAACTTGTTTTGCAAAACTTTACGAAAAAAATATATATTTTTTTTCATTCATTACTCATGAACCTCGTGCTTTTGTAAACAAAATATGTTTACATCACGATCAATCAATGCTAGGAAGACGGTGAGCATGGATTTTTATTAAAGGCAATTTGTTCTCAACTATACTGGTTATTCAACTTGTTAATTTTTGTTGTTTAGATTTTTTCTACTGACCAAGTTCCTCTTACATAATCCGTAAGATTGAAATTCATGGACTTTTTTCGTACATTGTCCTTCTATTTTAACATGTGCAAAATGAAGACGAATGGGCGCAAACCATAAAATAACTATCCATATACATGTTACATGTGCACACATGACCAACTATTATGGATATAAAATTGATGATCACTTCCGGTTTGAAAGATTTAAAAAACGAAGGTGGTCTATTAGCCACAAAATGCACATTGAGGAGATGCAGTATAATAATAAGAAAATGCCATAATTTTATGGTAGACAAAAATGAAATGCATGTAATAATGGTCATGCTATACATTTGGTATACTTCATTTCAGTATACAAATCTGCAGTCTGCATCACGACAAACTTACAATTATTCTGTGCAGTTTTGCCACTTTTGTACTTCCACCGCCTGATTGCATCTTGTTTGGCAAGTTTTATGCCTAAAAACTATAAATGCTGCTTGTGGCTGTTATATAATTTAATGATCATTGTTAACTGACTACATCTGATGCACATAAATGTATGATGGTCAGTTCTGTTACATTGTTCTTATTGTATTAAATAACAAGTCGAACTGCCGCAGGCTTTTCTGTTTATAATTTTCGCATGTGGCCACTTCTTCGTCTGACGACGACGCTTGTCTACTAATACATATTTGGGGAAGGAAATTGATTTTTTATGTGTATGCGCATCATCTCATGGCACGAAAACATTACCCTGAAGCCAACTTCATTACATAATAATAATTTTATTTATTTACGCCAACACAAAGCATATTAACTGACAGCATGTTATATAATGGGTATCCTCATAAAACAATATTCAATCGCAAGACAATTATCTTTTAACCTGCACTATAACATAAAATGTAAAGATATAATATGTTAATTTTGCATTAATAGCGTAGCTATCAAAAGAATGAGTATTTATTGTCAACTGTCATTGCGATTATATATATGCACGTTAAAAGTAGTCATTGCCCGAGTTCAAGGCACTTTGGCACAGATTATTTGCTTATTAATTTTTTTGATGTCGAGCATTGCCTACATGATAATGAATAAAATTACCTTGCGCGTTTGTTGGATATGCGCAAGTACAAGAAACTCATTCACCGTCTTTCTACTTCCTTTCCGATTTCAATTTTTTTACTTCCTTGTCTTCNGTCATAGCGATTATATATGTGCACGTTAAAAGTAGTCATTGCCCGAGTTCAAGGCACTTTGGCACAGATTATTTGCTTATTAATTTTTTTGATGTCGAGCATTGCCTACATGATAATGAATAAAATTACCTTGCGCGTTTGTTGGATATGCGCAAGTACAAGAAACTCATTCACCGTCTTTCTACTTCCTTTCCGATTTCAATTTTTTTACTTCCTTGTCTTCAAAATTGCGTTCCTACGTCATTACATCAAAATGCTACATAAAGCTTAAAAGGCTTCCACAATGCGTGTGACAATGTACGACATTGTTATCTCACTGTGAAGTCATCAAGAGGCAAAAAGTCCTGTTATTTTTTCGATTCGATGACGATTGACTTTTGATCATGTATACGTCAGTCCTATGAACTATGCCATTATACATAGGTAGAGTGAAATGACAAGCAGCATAAGCGATAATAAAACAAGTCTTCCTGTTCTTCTTAGTTTCATTAACAATGAACCCTGCATAATGTCAATACACTTTTGCATGAACGGCACTGACATGACATGACACTAGGGCCGTGCAGTGCAATGAAGAAATTTAAGAAAAAGAGCATGAAAATGAAAAATACATACGTAAGCAACCAAGATTTAATGAGCTCAGTGGAGGAGGAAGGAAATGTGCAAAAGCTCATCTCAGAGACATCATTAAATAGGATTTGTGTGAATTATTCTATTGAATATCAGAAATGAATTGAAATAATCTGATTCATATTCCTTCAATCAAATATGAATTTAATCTCAGAAGCGAAATACATATCTGTGTCAGCTTTCCATATAATTTAAGAGTATAGATGCGTGTACTAACGTTTGCGCAGACATGTATGCAAATTATTTTTACTTTCCAGATGAAAATGAAACCAGGAATATCAATGAGTTTAGGACGAGTGGGGCGATGACAAGAGCAGAAAACATGAATATAAAGCAGCTCTCATGCCCGTCTCTTACAGAGATATGAACATCCACGTTTCTGCTGTAGCCATAATTGATACATGAGGAACGGTTGTTGGAGGTTATGTACCGGACTAAAACCAGACTACTTGATATAACATAGGTATATGTGTTCAGCACAAAAGAAAAAGGTGATGAAAAAACGTGTACTCAATGCGACACCTGCTTCTCCTCTGGAAGCTGACTGTCGTGTGCTTGCTTGCTGTCTATGTAACAGTATGCAACGCAATGGGAAGGAGCGATGCATACAGATTTGCATAATATGATTTTCTTCCCTTGTTTACTTTGTATTGTTCTACTGGAATAAAGTGCAAACACAAACATACATTATCAAGAGAGAAAAGATGAGACAATTCAGAAAACACTACTGAAACAGTTATACAATCATTATCTAATATTTGTCCACTAATGTCTGCTATACTCAAATTCAATAGCCAGCAGTGATGAATGATGTTTAGTTTTATGATCGTGTACTCAGGTTTGCGGAAAAAAATGTGAACGCTTGATTTTAGATCATGGAACATTACCATGATTTAACAATGAAAGTTTATTTGCTCTACATATGCTTCTAACCATATGTGTATCGGTTTGTATGTAGGCATAATGTTTAACACTTTTTTTCGCCTGCAGAATGTTTATGACAATTGAAATAGTGTCAAATAATTCCATTTCCAAAAGTTCTGTGTGGTTGACTCTTAATGTTTAGCTCATATACGTGTATATTATGGGATTACTGATTCTTTTTAGATATAAATAAATTTTTTCTGAGTCATAATGGAAAAATACTGTTGATCTTTAAAATAACATGCTAACCGAGTAGCAAAGCGCATAATAATATGCAAGATTACGTGTGATTCCACTTTCAATAGGGACTGACTGACCCATAGACACTCAAGTCAACTGCAACGATGACGGTCAACATAAGCGTGAGCAATGAGTAGCCGCTATATGTGTGGATAAAGGGCAGTTGGACAAGTTTATTTTATATGACTTTAGGAAAATACCTACTGAAAGCCAAAGGGTAACCAGAAATGGGTAATAAGCCTGTAAGCACGTTCCATTAGCATCATTTCATTTTTCAGGGTCTATCTATCACCTGGTTCATCCTCATCATCAGCGAGACAAGAGAGCTCCAGTTTTAGTTTCTTCCAATTATAATTGACCTACTAATTCCCAGTCCGGTTCTTGGTAAGAAGAATACAAGAATAGAATTACACCTTTACGACAACAGAAACTTGTTCCCATTCTTTTCAGTAGCTCATCTTTTCCTTCCTCCTTTTTTGTTACGCACCACAGTGGACAAACAATCAGGTACACCAAAAGAGTTTTGAATACAGGAGAAAAATACACACAAAAGAGGTATCATGCGTACGACGATGGTTTGATACCTCCTCAAACATTTTGCATTTCAATGAGTGAATTCATTCAATGCACATCATTTCCCTAATGCACTACATTTTACAAAGGGCAAAGTGGAGGAGGGTGTCTGAGACCAACGTGCTAGAGCAGCTCAAGATTAAAGAGGTTGAAAGATGAAGCAAAGGTTCATCATGTGTGTGTGGACTCTTGATTGACCAAGGTTTACCAATGACCAAGAAAATGAAGAAAAGGAAATGTTAATTCTTTTATTTTTTCACAAAAAAAGAACATGTGTTACTGGCGCGTATATATTCGATCAGAAAATTCATATATGTCGATTGATAAACTTGATTTCATTCTTCCTGTTATAAAGGTATATGTTTGTGGGTCGTATATTATATGTTTATGGGGGTTCGTGTAATTTTATATGATGATAACGTATGAAGTAGTTATTTCATTACTGCGCTGTTACGCAGGGAATGAAGGGGCCAAACAAAGTCCAGTTGTATTGCCCCTGCTCTTGCTACTCACTTCGTCAAACCTTTTTGAAGGTTTGAATAATCTAGGCCAAGTCCAGAATAACGATCTTGGTGATGATGAGAATGCTGCTGCTGCGGGTATATTATCCTCTTGTTACATTTGAATCTTCTCATCAAAATTCAACAGAGATGAGATGACCATCACTTTCCATGTTTTTTATAATATCACAAGACACGTTCGTTTGCTCACCAGCTTTCGAACTATTTTCGGTTTTCTCTGTCAAATAAATGAATAAATGCTGCATGCTCTCTGTGTACCACAATGCTCTCTCATTTTATCCCGATTTAGAAAAAAATACAGTTTTTTTTTGTTTTGCTCCAGTTAGTTGGGTTGTTGGTTGTTTGCCCCGTGTTGCTATTATAGAGGCAATTTTACATAAAAAGATCAAGATCTATGATGATGTTATGCGTGTGCTCATGGAATACACTTTTAGATTACTAAACAAGTATTTTTTTCTTAGTTTTAAGCAGCTTTCCTTATTTTTTACACTCTTTTTGTTCAGATAAATATTACTGGAGGGTCTCTGTCCTTCCTCACACACAATATATTAAATTGCTTCGGGTAGTAAAAATCTAAAGCGGTTTTTGTTGTTGTTGGATAAGAATATTCATAGCTGCTGGAGTTGACCCTTGGTCCAGTACTCAAGTCCATCAAACTGATTAAGAGAAACGGGAAAAAATCTCCTGATACATACACAGTTTTCAATAGTGAGTCATTTCGATAATACGTTTTTTGGTACTCGTTTTACTCTTGTTACTCGTTACTATTATCTTCGACTTTTTTGGAACTGATTGAAAATATTTTTTTCTCTTCCATTTTTCAAATGGTTTATTGGACATGGTTCATGGATGTAATAATAATGAGATGTGCAGTCGTGTAGATAAACGACTATTTAGATGATCAACATTGAAATTCAAAGCGCATTCGTATCATTATAACGCATAATAAATACTCAACACAAAATAATTTCGGAAACAATTTTGATTTTTTCGGGGATGCAGACTAACCAGCATTAATGTACTTTTACTGTATCTTCATTCGTATGCACAATTTTTATTTTTAACTCATTTGATTCAATATATTTATATTTAAGTCAGTAATTTATAGTAAAGAAAAATAGTAACCTCACATATCGCCATTCTACAACCATGTATTTAATTAATTTTTCAATCTAAAATTCATATGCACCTTTGAAAACTGCATTTTAATTACAGTTTGTTTATGTTAAGTTTAGCAAAAAACGTTCATTCTCATTTTTACATAAAAAGTAATGTAAACTGCAAATATGGT
>JAHZMV010000281.1:0-13423 GCA_027743765.1 Coecobrya sp. COE2
GAGGATGGAATGACAGCCACCAGTGAAAGTCGTAAGAGGCGTCGCTCCACCAGCGGCGACAATCAGCCATTAACATTTGGACAGAGACAATCTCGCCAACTATCAAGAGTTTTAACACATACGCAACTTCCTGGCTTGACCTCTTTGGATCAAATGCATTTGCTTGCATTGGCGGATACAGTAGCTTCTATCGGTACTCGTCTGGATCATCGAGAAGTACAACAGACTCATATTCACGACGGCAGCTTAAAAGATGCGTTGGAAGTTTGCTTATCAAAACTGAAAGATATTCAATTAGCTCTGGTTATCTCCAGATTATACGATGGGGGTGATATGGATCCAACACCACCATCCGTGAAGAATTTATTACAAACTGTAAGGCAATCGTTTTTTATCTCTATATCGCTGAAAGTAAATAAGCGGAAATGTAGAACGTGCCTTGAATACAAATTTTATATGTAATTTTTGTAGGAAATAATAAATCCCAGACCAGGTGAAGTTGGAGAAGCTGAAAGGGATCCTTTCTTGTGTTCAATTGCACTATGGATGCTGAAAGAATATCAATCCAGTTTAGATATTCTGCTGGAGACAAAAATGTCCTCGCATATTTTCAACTTTTATGTCTTTCTTCGTAAGCATCCCCTTCTGGTGAGACAAAACAAGGCAAAGGGGACTCTCGCGTTGAATTCGCAAGAACGAAGATTGTATTTTTACACTGCACATTCCCATTATGCGTCTGGCTGTCCAACGCTGGCAATCCATGTTTTGTCACAATTGCCGAAAACGTACCAGAAACTGAGCAGCAAGTTGGGCTCTCCGATGAAGTCTGAGAAGACGATGGATAGCCAGATAGAATCCGGAATAATATCCGGATTTGATGATGTTGATCATGGAATTACCAGCGGAAAATTGAACGACAGCGGAACTGGTACGTCACTGTTGGATTTCGGGCCAAAAGAAACGAAAAGTAAGCGTTTCGTTCGACTTGTATAATTGAGTTGTTGGAATGAATATGTAATTTCGTCTAAATGAATGCCTTCACTTGTTTAAATTACAGAGGAAAGTACCCTCGATTTTGATTGGGGTTCATCAGCCCTTTCGTCAAAGAAGATGGAGGACGATGATCTGAAACTTGACTGGGATGAGGACGAAAATTCGGAAGAGGAAAACAAAATAAGTGATGAAGCGGTTGTGGTGAATCACAGAGATAGCTTGCACAAATCCGGACAAAATGCGTTGGATAAGAGTGTATCGAGAGATGATAGCGTTGCATTGGAAGAGTTGGAAGAAGATTTAAATGATCCTCAAACGATGATTTCGGTAGAATTGAAATTGGCAAGTTGCTTAAAATTAATGTCAGAGGAAATTGTAAGCATTGCTGGGCAGCTGGAAGGAACCGAATTGAGATTGCATTTGTATGCTTGGCTTGAAAAACAAGTAAGTTCATTTGATTTACCTGCAAAATCCTTTCCAACCACAATTTATAGAGTATGAACAATCGTTCTTACGGAAATTTAAACATAATTTAGGTGCCAACACTGAAGGAGCTGTGCCGGTATCAAAGTGATGATGATGACGCTGTCGACGATGAATGGAATATACGTGACAGGTACACGTTCAATCTTTTTAATGACCTTGTGCTGGCTAATGAAATAGCCCATTTCAAAAACCAAAATGAATTACATTCGTTTTCAATTACAGGAGCTTAACACCAAAACTTGACACGCATTCAAGTGGATTGCATGACATTCTTTTGTCAGAAAAACTGGATTTGGAGTGGAAAATGGGCGTCCTGTCCAGACGCAGCCGATGGTTAAAAGCAAATCGTCATTTGCTTGCAACTCTCCTCTCCTTCTCCAGACTTCATGCTCATGCACTGGCCCCAGTATACATTGAGCTGGTGTTCCTTCTTGACGAACTTCAAAAAGAAAAATCTAGGTAAGATAACGAACCACTATCAAAGACATTTTGATCGAAATTGTGAACTTGCCGTAATATGTAATTTTCTTACTGAAATCACAGCGGAACGGGCCCTTCTTTGGTTTCACCACTTCCTTTCCTCCATTCCGAATTTCCGTTACTGTCCGCAGTCGCTAATCCAACAAAAACAGCAGTTTCCTTCATTCAGTCATCAGCTCGAGATATCCTTCACACCATCTCTGAGCTTATTGCTGTTCCTGTATATCCTCTTCAAACCGATGAAAATCCTACGGCGAGGAAAGCGTCGTCCGTCCCCGAATCTTCGGTTAAATCACAAGCAGACAAATCAGTGGAAGACGTCGTGGAAGAGGTAGCAACAGAGGAGAAGAAGGAGGGAGAAGATGGCGTCGAAGAATTAAATGATGATGAAATGATAGACGGGTCTCCTGTGAAAAAGTCCTCTGATGGACATGATGATGGTTCGGACATTTATGATGAACCAAAGGAGGAAATGAGCGCAGTTGTATGCGACTGGAGGTAGGATTTTAAAGGATTCATGCAACTTAAATGGATTATTGTATAAGAAACATAAAATTCAATTATTTTCCCTTTGTCAGAGTTGTTCTGGTTCTTCGCGACTCCGCTGTTGCTCTGAGTGCCTGTTTGTTTCAAGCTTTAAGCGATTCAGAAAGTGAAACTACGAAAGATGCAGGAGTCTCTTTACTATACGCTCCACGTCGAAGAAGATGGAGTAGTTCTGGTACCGGAGCCACTGACAGCATTGGAGAGAAAGTTATATCCACCCCAGATAAATGGCCTGGAGTGTCGATACTTCGTGGAATTCTGTCAAGGGAAGAAGATGGAGAGAGCCCCAAACTGAAATATTTGCTAGTAGAGTGCTACGCTGCGGTATACGCTAGTATATTTGTGTATAGTATTGCCGTTTGTGATGCCAAAGCCATTTTCAGACTGTTGGCCAAAAAGATGGATGCGAATGCATTTGCTTCCGTTTTTGGCGGAGGAACCAAGAGACAAATTAAACTTCCTGCCATAAACCAACTCCATGTAAGATACCTAAATCACGTTTTATTGATTGACTTTTTTTGTGGTTTGGAAATTTTATGGTTTTTTGGGTGATATTTCATATTGGGGCTAAGTAGTTGACAGTCCGCAAAGTTTAGTTGGATTAACTGTTAGTATGTAAATTGTAAAATGTTGTGATAATAATAAGTTATGGAATATTTCTCTACATATCTTGCATTTCTGGTGCGTTTCTCCCCCAGCCTCAGTCCCACAACAGCACGTCCTCTGATAAAGATGGTGGAGATACATCTCCGTCTTCCGTTTGGACAACGTTAGCAAGCTTGAATAAAGCACGCATGGTTAGTGAATGAAATGAGGGTTTGTACTAACCTTGAAGGTTAGGATAGTATGAGAGCTATTTTCTTATGTTATTTCATGGTACCTCCGGATCCAGAAGTTTAACATGAAGTTGTTGGGTCAGCAATTTACCCTTACTAGTCCAAGAACGCCTACAGCCTCTGCTAAGGCAAGAATTACTTGTTTGTTTGTGTCGTTTGCTTTTCTCTTTTTGGTGATGGTGATAACAGTTTTTATATGTGGGTTGCGGTGGTTTATTATTATAAGCTATGAGATTTTCCTAAAACGGATGTATTTAACTAATCCAATTTCATTAATGTTAACAGGAGGAGCGGCCAAGCTTTCGTGAGAAATTTGTTCCCCCTGAAATTCCAATTTATGGATATTTAATGGGGAAACCAAAGACACAAAAGATAACTGACGGCGATTCTAATTGATGGTGGAAGCGTTGGTGGTAGTGCTGGCGGTGGTGGAGGTCATGCTACCGTCACATTTGCCGACTCTGACGAAGAAGAAGAGTTGGAAGATGAAATGGAGGACGAAGATGAAGAGGACGATGGAATGGGATGGGAGCCCAAAGTCAAGAATAATACGAAAGACACTCGTACTGCTGAGGGTGATGATCCTTTTTCATACTCGTGGAGATTAATGCGCCTGGCCACAGTCAAACTGGCTAGGAAAGAATTGGAACGGATCGTGGAAATTGCTGGAATAGATGCTGCTGAGCTTTCCCACATTAGCCCATTCCTTGATGGGGTCATGAGAGTATTCACAGTTTGGGAACAGCAACTATTTAAGGAATTGGAGGCAGTGTCCCCTGCTCCGTTGAATTATCTGCAGAACGCTACCGTGGAAAATCTATCTGGACCACCGATTCACAAATATAGAGCTCTTTTGGAGCCAACAAACACGCCTTTCTTGTATGCCCTTTAAAATTGATAAACCGATTAACACTTAAATATTGTTATGAGGTTATATTATATTTAATGTGTTTTTCGCTTTCCTCTGTGCAGATCCAAAAAAGCAACATTCGGCCTTAGAAGACTGTGGAACTTTTTAGTTAGGGAAGAGGATGTTCAAAATTATTTTATTCGATTCGTGTTTGGAAAGAAACGGCCCGAGGATACTTTCTCAATCTTTGGTGATATGTATGACGTACGAGCTATGAAAAGGGAAGGAGATGCTGGAGAAGAATCTGAAGATGAGTGCATACCATCCGGACCTGTACGAATTGTTCATAAAGAACATGAGTCCATATCTGCATTCTGCTTGAATCAGGTACGATTGCTGTCTAAGTATGAAAATTCATACATGGAAATATTTCAATAAATCATTACACTTAATTTTAACATTTTGTTATAAATCAGTCCGGAACTGGTTTGATGGCAATTGCAACTCCAAAAGAAATTCAAGAATTGGATGTTAGTGTTCTGTTGCAAATGGAAAGCTGGAAGTATGAAGATCAATTCGAATTGGACCTTATCAATCTTTACAAGTATGTCATGTCTTCATAATTTTCACATGTTTGGTAAAAGCAGTCACAACCAGAACAAACTTTTTTAATGGATGGTTCTTTCTTCTATGTAATTTTTCAGAGATCCTGAGACATTGTCCAACTCGTCGTACCTAGTTGTCCAGAGTCCAACCGATAGAAAGATATTGGAAAACGTAGAGAAACCTCAGAAAGGAAGTCATTCCTTGGTAAGATCTTTTTATCCTTGGACAGTATCTCATTTTTAACAATAACCATAAAAAATTTAAAAGGGCTAAACTATTTTCCCTCCTTTCTCAACTCAAATTTACCGTACGCCTGAATTATGTAGTGGGACGGAAATTACATTGCTCAAATAATAATTATTATTCATTATTATACCTATTCATTAATTAATGAATGTATTTGAGGAAAAATGTGTTTCTGTATCTTTCTCTTGAATCTATCATACTTCGTTGCTGCTCCTGTAACTGGCTGCTAATTCTCATGCATTCTACAACATCACATAGATAAAAGGAGTGACTTTCCACGGTTGTACGAATCCTAACTTTGTCCAGTATGTCTTTGAGCGTTCCAGGCGGTTTATGGTTCCGGTAAATGATTTCAGGCTGTATTAAAAAATCTACTGCTGCTGACAAAAGAAGCACACAGTTTTTGATGTATTTTATGTGAACCTTTTTTCGTATTGTCTATGAGAAAGTTTAATTTGGTAGAAAAACCTCCACTTTTTGTAGCCAGCAGTTTTTTATATAGTTTTGGTGAATTTGGTTTCATATAATTTCCCATTTCATCAGATCATTTCATTATATTCTATAACACTCGCTTTCATAGCTTTGTCAACACATTTTCAATGTGTTGTTCATGACACAGTACCAGTTTTGTATGCATCCAAAATGACTAGCGTTTAAGTTATAGTTTAGTTGTAGATTATCATTATCTTGAGTCATGGACCATTTTTATACTTATTTTATGTTTTGCATTTTAACCTTTTTAAAGTTTTTAATAGATTAAGAGCTTTCAAAAGAATGTGTTTTAATCATGACAAAATGTTTGTTGTAGATCCTAAAACATCGGGTGGATGGTGTTCGAAGAATGGCGTCACATCCTTCGCTTCCTTTATGTGAGTGGGCTTTGCTATACATAAACTGTTTTGATTTAATTTGCTGAAACGGCTGTTAACTATATATGTTTGGTATTTTGATTGGTTAAACAGATCTATCTGGTAGTCAAGATGGATCGGTCAGATTGTGGGAGTATTCTCATGCTCAGCCAGTCGCTGTTCCGAGGCCACCAGGAACATTTGCTAAGGTCACTCGTATTCGATTTCATGGGAATAAATTCGGCGTTTCTGATGGTTCGTTGTTGTACTTATTACAAATGACTAAAAGATTCCAAGAATATATAGTGAGTAGAAAGATTAATATGATACTTCTCTCCACGCACTAGGTGACGGAAGATTAAGTCTGTGGCAGATTGGAGCAAATCCTCGACCTTTTTACGTAAGCTATAGTCAAATGTGGTATTTTTTGCTAATAGTTATATGTTTTCAAGCTAATTATTTATTTTAAAATCGTATATAGACTGTACAGTGTCACTCCAAGCAGACAAGTGATTTCGTCTTTCTGGGAAGCTCTAGCTTAATTGCCAGTGGAGGTATAAGCACCGAATCTAAAAATGTAGCCTTATGGGACACTCTGATGCCAATGAAGAAGGCACAGATTGTTTCCTTCACTTGTCATGAACAGGTAAACAATTATTTCGATTTTTCTAACATACCGAGTACCTATTACTTTATAATGGTTATTATATAAGCGGGGTAATCTGTTTTATTCCAGGGATGTGTGGCTCTTGCGTACTCTGAAGAACATCAAAGCTTAATTTCTGCTGGTAAGAAAGGAGCTGTTTGTATATGGGATGTTCGTCAGAGGTCCTTACGACACAGATTCCAAGGTACAGATTCATAGTAATAATGACTCTTCTTGTTCGTTCCAAAATAAAACCCGATCCTAATTTACTTCTTAATTACTTTCCAGGCCACGAGAGTGCTATAAAATGTCTGTGTTTGGATCCCTCGGAAGAGTTTTTCTGTACTGGTGCTGCTGATGGTGATATTAAAGTCTGGGATTTCAACGGGAAGGCTCGGGCAGTTTTCCCCGCTGAACATTCGAGGTCCGGTTTCTTCAAAAACATTCCTGGTCAAGGCGTTACCCAGTTGTCACTGGAGGGTAGTAAGCGTTTATTTTCATGTGGAGCTGACGGTTCGGTGAAAATCAGATTGTTACTAGATAAGCTAATGTATTAGAGGTGAAAGTGTGCTAATCACACTGTAACAGTGAGAAACGTCAGTTAACGTTATAAAAGTATATAATGTAGTAGCAAATTGCAGAGCAAAGGCTTAGGTGTATATATTTATCCCAGTTGTTCACTTTAAATTGTTATCATCAGCGTCAATCTCAGTGTTTTCATTCAACATTTTATCTCTCAGTGGAAATCATTGAAAAGCGTAGTCACTTTGTAGTATACCACTAGGTTTGTTACCATTTAACCTTGTAAATGTGCACGTATTTAAAAAAAATATTATGTCGCATTATAGATATTGGAATGGAGAGAGATTCAATTTATTGAAGGCATGTTGTGCTATTTACGGTTCTTCATACGGTCAATTAGTGTAATTTTTCTCTCATACATTGCGTTATACAGTTGAACTTCGTCAATTGGTAATAAGAAGTCGTGTGATAATAAAGTACATATAATATATAACTAGCTCATAGGTTATAGCCGTTATAAACATTAAATTCCTAGATAAGTTTTAATGGATCCTGGAAGTAAATTAATGGACTATATATCTTTGACTTAAAAATTTCTCAGCAGAATATAGAACCTTTTAACATCATGCAAAAAATTTCATTTATCTGAATCGTCACCCCTAAAAAATCTGCACTACCACCACACACTATAATCAATGAACTACGACCGAATGATTGAATATATACCTATATAGCTGCAGTGCGTACTTTGTAGATGATTTTTTAAAAATCTTTTAATCATTTCCCAAGTATTTTTATTGTTTGGTTTTAATAAGCCCTATGAAAAGCACACCTTGTCTCTCTCTTTGCACTTCTAAAAAAATACGTCATGTCTTATGTAAATGGAAAGACTCAAGTATTATTTTTACTTGGAAAATATATTAAAACTGAATTCCGAATGATAACTCATCGAACAATGGGAGACCAAAAAAATCAAGTTGGTGAACGAAAGTACCTTCTTGAGGCATTATTACTGTTACTTACTATGATTATTGTTACAATTACAATAAATAAACACTTACAAGTAGGTAAGAAATAGAAAAAATAAAAAAATAGTGATTGAATTATTATAGAATAGTGTTGCTGCGTCTGGGTTATATATATAGTAAGTTGAGATATAGATACGATGATGAAACCGTCAAGTAGGTTTTCAAATTACCGGAATTCATTAAATGGGCTTGCCTTCTGAACTCCTTTGCGATTAAGTTATATATAAAAAAAGCTGTTTTACATTAATTTTAAAGGGATTGTTTGTATTTGAAACTAGTCATTCCACATATTATTATTGAAAGGTACTTCAATCGTCGTTAAACGTGCGGCGTTCCGATAATGTATTCTTATTATGCATACTAAACTATGATTATAATAGCGTTTAATTTAAAAGAATATTTTGTCTCGTACCAGTCGTACCTTGATTTTATGTATCGCCAGTTTATGAAGATAATGATGATGATGATGTAATTATGAAAGCAATATTTATTATTAAATTAATATATATATTATAATATCTTGCATTAAATACAATTGAAATTATGTAAAGACATTATAATCTGTACGTTGTAAAGAAGACAGTTTTAACAAAACTATATAGCAAGGTGAAGGTAAAAGGTGTATTTGTTAGACTCGCAATCAATTTTGGTGGATTACAATTTATAATTATATGCATTAATTATCATTAAGTTACGATCAAAAAACTCTGCTGCAAGAAACAATTTAACAAAGACGATAAACTGGTCGAGTTCCTTATTAAAATAGTAAAATATATCATTAAATTACATTATACATTATACAAATATCGTTGCGTGTAAAAGTTAGCTAATAGCTAGTCAAACCTCTCAGAACATTAATTTTACTGATTTTAACAATATCAGAAACAATCATGTCACGTGTAAAAACCATTCATTTTGCTGCGTGCTTGCAAGTGGAGCTTTTTAAGTTTTGCGAATAATAATCTTTTATTAAAAATCACATTTTGGTACGTTGCGCAATATTCGGATATTGAGAACAACCTTTTTGCTGAAACAAACAAAAATTATTTAACTTTTTTAATAAATACAGTTTTCATTAAAAATCATGGCCGGAAGCGGTAGCATTTTTTAGTTACATTTGCAGCCAGAAAAAAAATGCTACCTCTTTCTTTAAACAAAGTATGATGAAAGATTGGTTGAAACTGGAAAAAAATATGTTTATATTTCTGTGCAAGCTCAAAATGGACTGTTTTCTCATATCGCAATATGTAAAAAAATTACCACTGATTGCCTCATCATGGGCTAATAAAACGCTATAAATCTGTCTTTTACACACGAATTCAATAAAATCTATAAAAAAAAGATTGCGTTTTCTGTCAAAATCAACAATAATTTAGTACTAATTTGAATAAATGGGTTTTCATTGCTTTTGTGATGATGATAACATTAATTACGTGAGCATTATTGGTCGCATCTGTTTAAAAAAAACTTGTGTTAGGCTGAATGTTAATAATTAATGTGTATGTAATCGTTTACACGTAAAACTACATTTACCAAACATAAATGATTATATAATTTATTAAGAAGCTAATATACCAAGAGAGACAACAGAACAATGGAAAACGGATTAGATATTTTTAGAACAAAATTTCAAATTCAAACAAAGTTTTATTACCAAATAAAAAATATTAATGTGAAATATCGTTTGGGAAAACCGGATGCAAGTGATGATGATCAAGTGTAAAAGTACGTAACAAATTATTATAATATTGACACGTTAAAATATAATGTAAACTACTGTTAGCTTGGGAAAGAACAGTAGAAAAATGTCATCTTTAATAATAATATTAATATTATATATTTCTAAAGTCGGAGCAAAATAATGTGTCTAATAGAAGAAAAAAGAACGGTTTTAGACAATAGAACTCATAGCATTAAGTTTTTTGTGGATTTCGAATATTTCGGTATACTACATCTATCAATATAAAATGCATGTTTAGAAATGTTTTAAAAAATATATTGAAGTACTCATGGAAAGGAAGGAGAAAATAAACCAAAAATGGAACTAAAATTATATATAATAACCAATATAAAAATTATACTGCAACACACGGTACATGTTATATGTACAGATGAAAAAAAATACATACAAAAAAATGTAACACGAAAAACATTCTTGCTACACCACGATTTTGGCAAAAAGAGGTAATAATTACATTACGTGCAACTACAACGTATAATAGTTAACAAAGTGTAGAAAAAAAATATATTAAAAACTAAATTGTTGTGTATTCTATATTATTGTGTAGAGTTAAGGAATAAAAAATCTAAACTTTGAGAAATAATAATATTGTTGATAGACAATAAATATGTTGTTGAAAACGAGGGGATTTAAAATGGGAGTCTTAAAACAAACATTGTGCAATTGGGTGCAATTTATAGTGGACACGCACATATCCATATTGCTTTTAATTGATTTACTTGGATTTATTCCAATTGGGAGGAACACGTGAAGCATATTATTATTTTGTTACACATGCTATACATATGTCTTCATCTTTATTGCTGTTCTAATTCTCACAACCGAGTGAAAACTAAATTGCCGACGGTCATAATATGTGTTATCACTACACGAATTTGTGCAAAAAACATAGATAAAAAAGAACTAGCAGAGTAATTGGCGTTATGTTTGCTGAGCACACATTGTATTGTACATGTTTCTAAACAGTTGTGTACCGACCGATTTGCGAAATCTGGCACCTGATGAATGTCGGCAATAAAGAGAGAAAGCTGTCTATAAACTACCAATTGCGTCTTACAATGCCCCATGTTGCCTGTGCAGATTCACAGTCCATTTGTTAGAGAAGAAAGAAGGACAGTAAGGAATTAATTCACTATAGTGCATTGTCATCATCAACTGCTAAGATAGCTTGAGAAATAGGGTTTTCAAATAGAAATCTTTAGCGTAATAGAATGAATCAGTGCGATTTGTTGTGAATTTAGGAGATCTAGTTTATTTACTGAATAGAATTTGGGAAAGGCAGTCTGACTATTTAAGTCGTAAATGACTTACCTTTTTAAGCATATGACATGTTTTAATAATGCCATTTAACATCAATTTATTGATCATCTTGATTAGTCCATTCTATTGCGCATTTACCTGACTGATACAAGTTAAAAGTTAGTATGCAATGTCAAGTAACGTTTTGTCAGACTTTCCCCTAAAACAACTAGACAGACATAAATTTAACCTCTGTAATTGCAAGTGTTAATATTAACGTAGTAAAGGTCTTATGTAATAATGTGCATTAAACGAAAGTCAGCATAGAAATATTGCATTTCAGTCGTCATCTTTCACTTTGAGTGACTATTAAATGATTTTCTGCGCAGCTTCCCTAGGTTTTCAACTATGTACAATTAAAACTGCACATTTATGTACAGTCTAGTCAATTAAGCACCCTCTTCTTCATTTGATTTATTATTCACAATTTTACACACTATACACGTGTTGCCATTATTTATCCAGTCCATATTTTCTTAACAAAGAAATATCGCGTTTACCCTACCCTCCTGTCACATTTAAAAGGTGAAAGGATGGACGACCTGTTGGTAGTTGCGTGTCACTTTATTTCTCCATCTCTATCGGCAATTTATCCTAATTGTGAATCTTCTACACAATCCATCTTCTCTTTTAAGTCATCTTGTATGATCACAATAATAATGCATTCTTAACATTACCATAATATCTTCCCCATCCATTTTCTGCTCAGCATCGTTTACTAAATGAAGTCATCACATCATCATTCATTTCCGAAAGTGAGGAGCGCTGTCGTATTAGTTTTAGCATAGTGGCTTTTGGAGCAGTTTTCTCATTCTCATCATGGACCAAAAAAGAGTCACAGAAATGGAGTGTGCAAGCAAGCCAGTTTTCATAAAATACCTTCATTGCTTTACCATTAACATTAATAATATTTAATGAATGGGACTCTTTTAGTTAAGCCTCTTAAAAATCTCATAAAATAGTGATGATAACATAGAGGACTGGTGCTGCGCTGTAGTTAGCTGTTAGTTTCTGTCGAGCACATGGTTTATTTTAATGTCCATAATATAGTTAATATATGTGCCACAATTCTCACATTCAAATAATATACTACATACATGGATAATTACATTACACACTATATATAATATTTTCATCTTTTTTGGCGAGCCTGTTCCGAGCCAAGATCATCATTTTAGAAAAGCGTGTGTTATTTAGAAAATGTGGCCGATTTGGTTACGATATTATTACATTGCCAACAATAAGTTAAGGATTATTATTGCTGCTGCTGCTGTGCAAGCCACAAACAAAACATGCTGGTTAAACTAACTGACAGTGACAGCTTTGAAGCTTGGCTTCACTTTTTTTATGTACACAAGTGCAGAGCAATAAGCTTACAAGTCTGCACTATAAATTCTGTTGGAAGCACAAGCGAAATAAAATTTTCTTGTTTGCGAGGCGAGAATGATACGAGCAAAAGTAGCATGTTTTTCACAAAGGCAAGCCAGTTGAGCTTTGTCTGTAGGACGGAGTGCACACGAATTTTTTTAAACATCGTATCAGGATTTTATTTCCAATTCCACAAATAAACAACAGCGTGCCTACTTTATCTTTTATAGGTTCACACGAGCATATATATTCATGAATTTATTAGGTATTCAGAAATTTTGTTGGCAAATTGGCAACCACAAATAAATAACAGCGTGCCTACTTTATCTTTTATAGGTTCACACGAGCATATATATTCATGAATTTATTAGGTATTCAGAAATTTTGTTGGCAAATTGGCAATTAACTTTTTTACGTACCATGCGTAGCCCCTTCTACACACAAACACAACAGGTAGAGAACACACAATAATTTTCAAGTGAGCTATTATACTATATCCTTCACTATAATTGCTATTATTACTTTTGGTTATCTATATTGCTCGCGCTTGCAATAACGTGCTTACAGAGAGATAAGTAAAGCCAGTCACATCTTCCGATTTCCGAGTTGCGTGCTAATAATATATACACACACACGCAAAACACTTGGTTCGATAATCGTTATTCATAAACAGAAAAAAACAGAGCTGATAATATGTAGTTCTTCTGAAAACCCTAATTTTTTTAACATTTAAAACAACGGCAAAAACGCAGGCAAACGTGCAGCGTATCATGATCTGCTAAGTAGTACAAACGGAACAAAAGTGAGTCTTCATAAATATTATCCTTTTTGTATAGAATTGGTAGATCTGGCATGATAAAATGTTTCGTTAAACATGTTATTGTAATTGCCGGTATGATATATTTAGGTCTGTTTTTGCTATTAGCAC
>JAHZMV010000282.1:0-35731 GCA_027743765.1 Coecobrya sp. COE2
CAAGCCTTTTTACTGGCAAGGACATTCCACGCCTTTTTGAACATGTCATCGTTGATGCATTCATTTGTGGTGGCTTGATGAAAATAAAGGAATGATTGGAATAGATAAGAAGTGGTGTCTGCAATGTAAAAAGAACCTGCTAAAGTAAAGTAAAGCTTATAGTGGTATAATAACGACGAGGAAGATCTTCCATCATCATTTTAGTACCATTATTAATGACGAACATTATATTATCTTAATGCTCATTTATAATGAATATAAAGTACATAAATTGATTGTTTGTTTCACACCACAAGCACGTTGCAATGCAGAAATCTCTACTCCACTTCAACACACTGTATGAAAGTTATAGTATATTTCTTCAACAACATAACCAATCCAATAATAGTCTCGTATCTTCCTAACAATAAAAAATGGTTACAATGTGTAATCAATGTACAAGTACATGTCACAAAGTATAGCTTATTTCAACGTTTTTTGTAGCATTCTTTTTATCTTATTTGCATACACTACATAGACATACAGGCAACATGCATTACAAATTACAAGCAATAAGTATCATCAACTGATTAAAGTTTAATGAAAAGATGTGCTTCGTCACTGCTACAACTTGTAGGCACTTGGTCACAATTTCATTTATGAAAGAGAGGATTAATAATTATAGTAATGGGTTGCATATCATGATTCCTATTTCCGCATCCTTATAAATCATGCTATAAAAATGTATATTTATTTTGGTGCAAAGGGGGCTGTGCAGCTAAAGGGAAGAATGTGATAGACTTCATTGGATTGTGACAACAAAAATGTGTCCCGTTGTATATCACCCCTATATACTCGCCACGTCGACTGATATGTCACAACAACACCAACATCCGGAGAGATACAGAATCAAAATTTTATGTGTACCAAATACTAATAGTGATTGGACTTTGTTGTTTAAATGGATGAGAGTTGAGACAAGTTGGTGGTTAGTGAAGCATTCAATTCATCATTATGCGAATAAAATCTACCTGGCAGTTGAATGTAATCTCTTCAATCATTATTTTATTTTTGTCAAAGTTTTTACCAGTATCTTTTCAATTTTTAATCCCTTTCTATGCTGAAATTGTTAAGAGCTAAGACGATGTAGATAAAGACAATAAGAAAAAATGACACTGTAAAACCTATCATGTTTTAAGACAGTTTGTGACTTTGTCGTTTAGTTTATTCCACGCAAGTCAAGAAAATATTCATTTTGTAACAGGATTTATAAGAACTGCCATCACCTGCAGAACTGTCGCCACTACATAATTTGATTTAATTCATGTCAATTGCATGCCAGTTCAGCCATATACAACCTTACATGCACACATAAATTTTTAAGTGCTATTTCGAGGAACTTGTTCAAGTTGAACTATGTACCTATTCGATACTTTTCCCACCTCTCTTATAGCAGAAAGCCGACTTACCTAATAAAGCCGGTAAGCTCCTTCCGAGAGCTTTCTTAGAATTGTAGTACGGTATATTGGTTCCGTCTGCACCACAGGCTTTACCGATCCCCGACCCGTTCTCAAATTGTCCCGATGGAAGCTCGGTCCTGAATGAGAACTGAAAGGGAAAGTCTGATGGTGTTCCCGTTGAATAAATTGGAGAATTAGGTGTACCCGTAAAGAACTCCCCACAACTTAGTCGGTTACTTCCAGCTGCGTTGGCTCCATAATGGAAACCAATGCTGGCGGTGCTACCAGCAGTACTGTTATAACTTGAGTATCCTATGCCACTGCTTCTTTCACTTGTACTTTCACTATTATTACCACACCCTGATCCAGATGAGTAATGTTTCGCACCACCGGAAAAGTTTCCTGATGCAGGAGCGGCATTTATGTTGAAATTAGTGGCAGTGCTACTCGTTCCACTACTGCTACCACTATTACGACCTCCACCACCACCGCCACTACCACCACCACTGGTACCAGCACTGTTATTAGCAGTTTTACGTCGAAAGACAACTTGACCTGAGTTACTGTTGGCACCAGCTGAAAGCGATCTTGTTGGAAATTCCCCTGAAACAGTGGCGCAAGACGGAGTTGGAGAGACAGGCGGTGCATAACCTGTCGAGAGGGTAGGTCCAGGGGTTGCGTAATCGCTTTCTCCGTTGAGATTGTTGCACCCGTTGAAGAAAGTACCGCTACCTTTCCCACTTCCGGGACAGCTTTCACCAGTTGAAGGAGAGGGGGAATTTGGGCCCACGAACACAGAATTGAGGGTTGATGAAACACTAAGGCGAGACTTGGGAATGTTTAAAATTCCTGTCAAGTTTTGTCGGCTGAGTAAGTTGGTGAATGAGAACCATTTTTTCGGTTTGTGCGATTTGGCTCCATGATGAATCCCATTATTACTACACGTGAGGTTACTACTACTGCTCTTTAGAGAGACTGGAGAAGGGGGATGATCCACAGGGCTTGTCATAACACTTCTACTACTACCATTAGTCGATATTTTCACAGGAAAAGGTAGGTTAGCTATATTAGTTTGAGACCGGAATCTGCCTAGAATCGTTTGCCTAGTTGTTTGCCTACTGCCACTATTCCCTTCTACCCTACCATTATTTGCACTACTTGCTATGTATAAACGCTCAACTCGGCTACCACGGCTTTTGTAATTATTTGCTTCTGATGCTGTGGGTGCGCCTCCTCGACCGCTGTGAGGCTGGTGGGCTGTCTTGAGGTGTTGTTTAAGCGAAGCAGAGCGCCCGTTGATGTTGTTCGAAGATGAAGAATTTGAAGACGTTGAGCTTCTAGGTGAGAATTTGTTGGTTGCGGGATCGAGCAAAAATTTACTAGTCGAGTGAACATTGTTAGAGTAGCATTTTTCCCCGTTTCTCTCGGATGGTGATCCGATCCCACTATCTTCATTTTGCTGTAGTTCGTGCTTCCTGTAAAACTGTTGCTGGCAGAATGGTATACCTCCTTGAGATGTTTTCGTTGAAGGAGTAGAGGGGTTGGCAGCAACAATGCTCTGTGGCTTCGCTTCTTGCTGATAGTTTTGGAAGCGCTGGTCACGCTGCAGTTGCTCCTCATGGTCCTCTTCGTCGAAGCATGAATTCTCGGCCATTCACCGACACTTTCTGCCTTTTCGTAACGCCAAATGAACAGGGTGGTGGTAGTGGTAGATAACTTCCTTGCATTAGGCCCTTGCCTTCTCTAATTATCCTGTAAAAGTAGAGATAAAAAATATTATTTCGCTGTTAAGTACCGAGTGGTGGGGTAAGGAATAAAAACATGTTGAATAACACGAACTATGTAAGATGAGTTAGTTATATACATTATCATTATGAAATGCGTG
Organism: Coecobrya sp. COE2; assembly: GCA_027743765.1. Taxonomy (NCBI): domain Eukaryota; kingdom Metazoa; phylum Arthropoda; class Collembola; order Entomobryomorpha; family Entomobryidae; genus Coecobrya; species Coecobrya sp. COE2. Next base: position 3,325 of record JAHZMV010000282.1, read on the forward strand.
CGTGGTTATGTGTATTATGACATCATTACTCTACCAACCAACTTCAGCGAACCGATAACATTAACAGAAATATTATCTTCATTTTACGGCAAAAGCTTGGTTAATGGGCCACTACACCGAAGAGTTCGCCTAAAAATTAACAACGATGCATGTAACAAGCATATTGTGTATTGTGTTTTTTGAAATGCAATTTGCAGAAGGACGTGAGATAAAACTTGTACATTCTTGTGAACGTGTTGCTAAAAAATGTACGCATTTTTAAAGTTTCAACATACCTTATTATGTATATCATCTTTTGAAGTTATCCTTCATTTCCCATTTTCTTCTGATTCTGTCACAAAATTGACTCACAGAAGTCGCTTACCATTGAAAGCAAGTTGTATCATTCATGTAACATCATTATACAGAATTAATCACTGAAGGTTGAAACGACTACTACGGGATACCGTACATACTTGTGCCATTAAAATGATGCCGAACTGCCAAAGGGATGATAGTGCAATTTTAAGTAATTTTATATGCCTTTTAGGTCGGATATTTTCAAACAATGAAGCATTAAATCATGCCCGTCAGAAATATGTACATACCTATACCGTAAAACAATGAAACTATGTAATTCTACTCCGATTTAATGAATAGATATGCAATAATACACAATTTTATAAATGAAATAGGAAAATCTGATAACATGAAAATGTCAATCGGTCAAAGTCAAAATATATTTTCCAAAAAGGCAAATGTTGTGCTGAAGAACGTGTATCTATTTTGTATTTAGAAAAAATAAAAATAAAACCCTTTGAACATGAATGGAAGGAATGAAGCATGATTTTCTTTAATGTGTAACAGGACAATAATATTTATGGAATACTGATTACTGATTCATATTCGGCGTTTCCTTTCCATTTAATTGAAATTTACGCAATGGAGAGATAAGATCGAAATTATTATCCACCGTCGCATATTTTAATAGAAAGGTCACATTCATAAACTGCAGTACACATGTGGAGAAGCCTTTGCAGGAATTATTATTCTTATCACGGACTTTTATTTATTGCCTATTGTTTGTTTGATTTGTAGCTACACATACTTAAATGTGTTTATATCAACCACATACTCCATATTATGCGATCCATATGGTGCATCTGACAGTTAAAGCCATTATCGTGTATCAAAAGGAAAAGTAAATTTAGAAATTTTCACGGAAATGCAAACGGCTTTAACGAAAGAAAAGGAAAATGAAGTTTTAAACATGCCTAATGCCATTTTAAAGTTAGAAATCGAATCAATAAACTTATGATTGTTTTTTTCATGAAAATAATATGTACAGGAGAAATTGTAGAATCGGCTAACTTCAAAGGTAATATTTGCAGGGGTTTTCTAAGTCTCTGAAGGATTTGAGATCAGTACTCACTAGAAGAGAAATAGGATGTGTTAAAATATATGTACATATCTGAAAACTTTGTTAAATATATGACCATGGCATGAGCATGCATTCTTTTCCTTTGTAATTTTTTCTTTACGAACTGCATGAATCCAATTTTTATTGGAGTTCAGTTTTAATTAGAGAATAAATGCCTAAACCTTAGGGCTTCCCTAGTAAAGGACATTGACTTTATTCAGAAGGGAGGATCAAGTGTTTCTATCAACAAGCTATTTTTTCTGTGATCTACATAAGTCAGTTACGATTAACATAATAAATTAACTTTATAAAGGCTGTCAACTTTAATGCAGTTAATTATACAGGATGACTAGTTATATATGCTCAGGGTTAAAACTTTTCACTGAAAAATGACAGACACCAAAACTATTCTCTAGTGAAGACCCCAAGGACATGGGTCATAATTACGTTACTGACATTTACCATGCTTGTTTACCAAATGACAAAAAATTAGAAAACCGTCGAGAGTGCTAATACACCTACAGGTTTCTAACCTTTTGCTTTCGTTCAACTTAATTACTACTTCCCAACATTAAAGCAAGTGACTCACAAAAGGAGGCGAGGCAAATTATTATCCTTATTAACCTCATTAGACACTCATGTATTCCTTCTTCATACATAAAATGGCTATTGTACTTGCAGTGCAGTGGTGCTACAGGATTTATTGCCATTTTGCCCAAGTACCTAGTACAGTTAACATCATCACAAGCGACAAGCTTACATTCAGCGTGAGAATCTCAAGCACGAGAAACGAAATTAATTAAAACGACAATGTACGTATGTCCTCCGCGCGAAATATTTACATGCTTGGAGGAACATTTACTATGACATTGTAGGAGTAATTGATTTGGATGCCTATATCAATGACCTCATAACGGTATGAAAAGTGAAACAGCTAAGTTTTGAAGCTGAAATGTTACGTACATTATCTGGGAGTGGGTGTTCGTTACTCAAAACAGTAAACTGTGCGGAGAGTGTGGAGCCATGATGTCTTCGATATAGGCATTTTGTCTGCAGTGGAAAATTGAAATAGTTTGCCAGTAATGAGGCAACTAACTCACCGTGTACATAGAACAATCAACCAACGACAAGAGTTCATTTTATCTTCTATCGCAACATAATAAGGAAGGCGTCTAGTTTAATGCTAGCGCTCAACGCATAACATCATATACACTGCCCTAATGCATTTATGCGCTCTTACATATTTTGCTTTTCTAGGAAAGTAGAGCATGCATATTGGGCTGAAATGGAACTCTTTCTACATTAATGCATAACAACTTTGGCCATAGAATTCGCAAAAATTCCTTTGCAAACATGTAAACATTACATACAACGTTTGACTTTATATTTATTTACAGCAGGCAGGGTGGCAACTGTCCACATCCAGAGAGAACCTCTAGAGTATCATCTTGTGAAATATATTTTTGTACTTGTAAAAGTATACATAATAATATTTAATGCATGTACATGTCTTATTAATATATAGCTCAAACCGTTTTTTGCTCTTCCATTGTGCTAGTATACATATATACTGCATTACAGCTTTTCTCGAAAACGAAACGACAGAATGAAAAAAATCTGAAAATAATTTTTAGAGTTCATTCTCCAACTTGTTACCAGAGCTTAGTTTGTTACATGCAATTGACTTCATGACTTACTGTATTTGCGACGACCCAACTGGACAATGAACTACAACACTTGTACTACTTTTCCTTTCTAGTCGAATCCTCACTGCGGGAATCAGAGACAACGAATTTAGGGATACTGAATTCTATAGTTTCACTTCCTTTCCAACATAATGCTGTAGTACTCAAAACCGGATCTTCCTACAGTTTAACTACCAACTACTCTATTGTATTTGGGGTAGCTGGTCTATTTTAGTTATGATATATATAGAGAATGCTAGCAGAGTAAATTCTGTCCTTTTTCCTCCCTGGATTTTTAATGGCACTTGGCAGAGTTTCAGTGCGTCGCCGGTTCCATTGTGATGTCGTGCAATGGAAGACAGAACATACACACACATGGAGAAAGCGTAAACATCAAGAAAAGCGAGAAAGATAAGTGACTAGCGTATGTACCGCAGTTTATCCTAACTCGTACAGGGTATTTCTGGCTTGTGCCAAAGGATATGGATTGCAAATGCTTTTACTATAAACTGAGTATTATGTCTACTGGCTTTTTTTATTTCTTTCACGGAAAATAATAATAATGAAAATTTTCAACAACGGGTAGTTTGTAGAAGAGGAAATACGGAAGAAAGACGACAAACACCCTGTTTGATAACATTTTCCTGTAATCTGCAATGCAGCACGCATTTCGGAATTAATACAGTCTTTTGGGCAAGGAGGATACACAGCATACTGAAACTCCTACTGCAGACAAATATCAAATAAGGGTGTGATGTGCAGAGCTCCTCCACGCTGAAATATATTATATGATAGGGGTATATGATATTAAGAAGTAATGCAGAATGTAATCTAAAAACGCACCAAAACGGCCTTTCTGCCTGTTAGTAAAAAACAACATTGTCGTTTGTCGGATAGTAGGTAAAAGACGCCCAATAATGTGTTATACATATTCATAAAGTCAAATTCATGAAAAGGTTCGTTTCGTTCTTGTGTAAATCTTTCCATGAGCTTAATTTAATGCCCTTCACTAACAGTCGTCACAGACTTTAATTTCACAAGTTTTACCTAACTTTGTGTACGATAAACGCAAGGTATAAAATTGTAAAATTCGCTCCATTCACAACTCTACTACTAGTAATAGCAGTTAGGAATATGTGAGCAATTCTACGATTTTATTCGAAATCAGAATTCACTTCCCATCTCTACGATAAGTACTTTTATGCAAATTAAATGACTCTGGGAAAACCTTCCTCAAGGGAATACTATATGCCTGAAGTTACATATGCTCTACCAAGTAAATGGAACTGTGTGATGAAAGAACAGTTTCTTGACTTCTTTTCTACCTATTTCTTGTGGCCACTAGTCTTACAAACAAACAGATAATGCGACTACGCAAAAGCAGATTTGACATTTGACAAGCCATTTGTATAACTTGATAAAATAATCTCCCAAAATTTCAGGACAATCTTTCTTTCTTTCTTCCTTGCTTTGAAAAAATCAAAGCTTCTTATTTGTTATATAACCAAAAGTTATATATTTTTAACCGATTATGTGTTAAACTATGAAATCTTTATATTACATACACATAATATGACTCAATTCAAGCAGCAGCAGTACACAATTCATATACATAATACTTATGAACATTTACAGAAAATGCGTGTGCACGTTTCAGTTTGTTTTATTTCATAACGGAAAATGTTTCATATCCCTGACTATCACTTTTTAACTTGAGGATTTCATGTAAAATTATGTAAAACATTTTTCCATTCGTCCATATTTGTTACTTAATTAAACTATGAAAACTGATTTTTATTAAAATGCAAATAAACTCATCGCGCCAATTGTCCTTTCTTAAAGTATCAACTTCACACTAACTGTGCGCATACATGTTGGTTTTGACATTATTTTTAGCGTACTCGTAATACCAACCTCAGTGTTCATGATTCATGGAATATTATGTAGCCACAACTAATTAGCAAGTAATAGTTTAATGTAGGCTTACCCCCAATTTTGTTTTCAGAGAATATACGTAAACTTCGGGGAAATTCGTGTGTTCTGAAACATTAAAGAGATTTTCGTTTTGACTTTACGGGCTTATGCCTTTCAAAAGGATCAAAGATGACGGTGGGATGGTTGTTTGTGTACACCACATGAAATTAACTTCGCAATTCTAAAACAGCCACCGACCAAACCAACCACGATGCAGAAACCACTTGAATTCGACAATTTGTTTGCTTTTGTGTTACTAATGAATATAATGATGAAGACGTTTACGCGGAAAATGACACAGTTCACAAAGAATGAAAAGTAGGAAAACAAGCGCACATTGATTAGATAAAATATTCAAGAATTTTTGAAACCACACTCCGTATGAAGTTTCTATGAAATATATAAACCCTTTCATGTGCGTTTTTTCAGTAATGTTGGTGGTCAGTCCGACGACGATGAGAACAGGATTCACTTTTAACTGACAAACACAACTGTGCAAAGCAAGTTTGCAACAAAAATGGATTCTCGAGGATTAGATTTAACCTTGCGCTCCGTTCATGTCATGTTAAATAAGTATTTATCAATCACGGAGAATTTCCACAGACCGTCTGTAAAACTTGTACCATGCAAGGCAAATCAAATAAATGTACATTTGTATATCCAATTTTTACTAACTGTGCCTTGCAACTGACAACTTTGCACATTTTCAGTGACAGACGTACTTGCATACTAGTTGCGAATTCATGAAGTCAACATGATTGTTGTTCGAAGTGCAGGAGGCTACGAGATTACAGAGACACTGACGCTGGGAAATGATGCTGCAAAATACTCATAACAAGTCTAAAATGTATTATTGTATTGTAAGCCCGAGTACCTACGCCGCACCATTCGTTTGACTCGCTATAGTTATCAGCTCGGCAATTTCTAGCTGCTAGTTAATATAACACACTTGATGGGAATACATTCAACATAATTCTAATGCAAAGTTACACTAATAGGCAATATGCATAAAATCGTCAATAAATATTACGGTAGCATGCATTATATTTTTATAAATAAACTGTAATCAAGCCGAGTAAGAAATATTCGCTACAAATCTGGCAGGCCGTGCCGTGAGTGTTTGGAAAGGGTAATAATTGGCTTTCGAGAATATCGCCTGCTCTATGGCTAATTGGGGAGTAAACACCTATGGTTATTAAATCTTCCCCCGTGTGCATTTTGGTAAATATAGATTCACCTTCACCCTAGTCAAAGGTACACTTTAGATAATATTATTTGTCCATCACTTTTACTTCGGAGGGTGTAGTGGAAATCATCCCCTTGGTTAACAGTTTGACACTGACACTTAAATTCAGAAGCTAACTTTCTTCAAGACAAATATCAAAATGTAAACGATTTTATCCTTTTGGGGAAAACCTTGAGACGGACAAACAGGCCAGGTCTAAGAAGTACCTGGCGCTACATAATAAATAAGCACCAACAATACAATTTGCGGTGTGTCATGAAAATGTAGGTAATTGGGTAAAATGGCAACACAGAGCTGACCATTAAAAGACAAGTCATCATCATCATCAACCACAATAAACCATTTTCTTCAATTCAAACAATTGCATAGGTAGTATGATAACTTGAAATCGCCAGTTCAGTCTCAAGTCCCAACCCCAACCGATTTCAGTTACATATATTACGAACAGGATGAAATAAGTCATACTGATACTAGTATTTAATGACCAAACTTTGAACTATATTGATATACCAAATTAGCTGTTGACAGGGAGTGTAATTTTATACATTCCAATCCAAATGGCTTATTGAACATAAATAAAATGCTATTTATGAAAGGTAAGGAGATGGAGAAGATAATATCTGTACAACAACATTAAATTGAAGTAACCTTCATGTCATCTCAATTACAGCGATACCTTGAATAGTACCCACGTTTAAGGGCACGCATTCTTGTGCTGTGTAAAGGAAGGAGTAGTTATTGAATTGAAAAGCTTGTTTTAGTTATTACAGTCGACAATGCAAATGGATAATGTGCCATGTGCCGTTTATTAACTTTATCATTATTATTATTAAACTCAATATGACGCAACGCTTTTCTGTTAAATCTTGAACGAAAGTATATTGTAATTACAGCGTGCAACAACATTATGCTCATCTCTCAAAAGAGACCTTTTCTGAAAAGAATTAACAATAATCAAGTTTAATTGCAAGTGAATGAATATTTCACAGGGTATTAAATTCAGTTTAGTACACTTTGATTTTCTACCCATCCAATAAACCAATAATCATTACAACTGTGGCGGTTGTGGCTAACTACTAATTTGCATTTATGATGAGGGCAATGCCATCATCACTAAACGTATCGACAGCAATAAATCGTCTTATTGTTTTATAATTTTCATGCAGAAAATGAAATATCGTGCGCTAAACATTATGTACTTTTTACTTTACATTCATTCATACACTTTCATTGTTTATTTTCATTCTGAAAAAAATAATTGAAGTCATTTAACTACAGACTTACATAAAAGTGGTGGCGGTGGCGGTCTAAGTCGTGTTTGCTCCATCATTTGTTGTTTTGGATGATATTTTTTCTTGAGAAACAGACTGGTCCACTGAGGCACGAGGATTGTATTTAGTGTTCCCCGTGTAAATTTTTATTTTATTTCCCAAGCATTCTATAGGTGATTTGCCCTATTATACTAAAAGTTGATGACAGTTTTGTTGCTAATAATGTTGATGATTATGCAGATTCAATTGTTTAAAAATCGATATACTGTCCCACGAAGATCTAACACTTCATAACATTGTTTTAGCGGATCGTATGCAAATTATAGAGCTCTTGTGAAAGCCTGCAACTCTGCCAATTGTTCTGGGTGTTCAGCAGCAATCAGCATAAAACATTAATCTGACAATGTCACACAAATTGCATAAAAGAAATGACAAAGTTACAGTAAACATATTGACATAAAAGTTATTGCTACAATGGGAAAAACTTCGTGCTCACATCACACAAATTAGAGGTTATTATTTGCATTTGCAGTGCATCTCTGCAGCAGTTAAAGTTGTCATTGTTTGTCCAACCGAAATGACATTTACACATGTCACGTCTCACCAATCCGCGTAAATTATGTATGTAAACAGCATAATGTATTAGTCCTATGCAATTTTCTGTATTATTTTGTGATTACATATTAATCTGACATGAATTTATTTTGTAGTTATTATGTTGTAGTGAGATAAAAGTAACAACGATGATGTCAAAACAAGTACCACTCTTAAATCTTTATTTATTAGAGGCACATTACTGGCATAATAATATTAATTTATTTTAAAAAATATTTGACACATTTATATGATTATAATGAATGTACTTTTTTTTGTAAATGAACCGAGATTTAAAGCGTAAGTCTGTTGACAACAAAGTGTTTGTACTTCTTCCACTTGAATGTGTCTCAACACCTATGTAAATAGGTACCTTAGCTTACATTGTATTCTATGCGCTAAGAGTTTATATACTTTGTTGTACATACAAATATTTGGTCAACATTTCGGATCAGACAAACTGTACACACAAATCAGTTATTTCATTTGTAAACAATAACCTGCCGTACTTTTATTTTTTAATGAAAAAATGAGGAAAAGATAATTTAATACGTATCTAATCGATATATATTTTATTAACAATGAACATATTATGTAGTGCCTTAGGCTGTTGCCTAAAGTATTATTTCACTTTTTACACGATTTGTAACACGTTTACAATTTGTCCTTATCTCTTGTCAATGCCAAGACATCAGAATGCATCAGACAAGATTAAAAAATGTCACACCGTTCTTGGAAGTCATAACAAGTGTCAACAATGTTCATGTAAACAATAGGGACTTTCGCAGTCACCATTTAACAATGCATCACGTATTTTACAACAGTAATGGAAAACAATGGCCGCAAATCTTCACTTTCAACAAGCAAAAGTGTCTAATTGTCAACAGTGGCAAATAAGTACAGAGGAATGACACGTCATATTTTTTCACGGCAGACAGTGCGTGCACAACAAGTAAAAGTTGATAGAATACAATGTAAACTGTCTGTCTACTTGGGTGTGTGTGCGTAACTGATATGCTAACACGTAATAGTGAACAATTTCCTTCTCTTTATTTTTTGCATTTTTTAAAAATTGATAGACTATAGCTTCAAGTCCGGTGAACAAGAAGAGAGTTTAAAGAGGAAGCAAAGTATTTGTCCTCTCTCTCCCTTGACCACTCCAACTACTCAATCCACAAAGGAAAAAATATTTTAGTGGAGACCACCCCCAGCCATAGACAAATGACAAGAAAGATAGGATTTTATCAGATGCGCTGTATCCCGTACGTGTGTATGTACATACATGCAGGGATGTGCCTTGCAATGGTTTCCGATGCACTTTACTACTTTCAGTAGTTCTTCTTCGATCATCGCTTGTTACTGTCGACAAGAAGGGAAGTAACGTACTGACTGAAGATGAGCGAGAATAAAAGCAAAATCGACAAAACAAGGAGAGAAATGGAATAGAATGTGCCTGCCTGGCTGCTGCTGGAAGGGAAAGTCTAAAGTGTACCTTGCTTTTTTTCTTTCCCAAAAGCACTCGCATCTCCTCGCACACATCTCTTTTGGTATAAATTCCTTTATTCAAGATACCAAATAGAACCCTGCTCTCACATTACCATCAAAGCCACCACGAATACAATACTATATGTATTCCCTTTCATTCTTTGGGTACTTGGCACTTCAACCAAAGAGGAACTAAAATACATGTTACAGCAGTCGTGCGATATTATATTATAGAATGTTGCATTTTATGAGTTCTGCAGTAACCAAAATGTGTGTGTGATGCTCTCGTATGTAAGGTTTATCTTGAATTTTTTTTTGCTCCCGTCCTTGTGTGTTTATACTATATAGTGTGTTACGTTGCATGTCCATGGTTCGCTCCTCGTCAGAATACGTTAAAATGAAAATTCTCCAGTCACCATGCAGCCACGACCAACTAGCATAAACCAAGAAAGCAGTGAAACAGCCGTAGGAACAGCGCATTAGAAACTGGAAGCCGGGGAAAGGAGAAGACAATAATATGAGTCAAAGTTGGTTAGTCGTTTTGAGTAAGTTATATATGGTACTGGTAATGGTCTACAACATCATATCCCCACCAGTACTAGTAATATTGCCTCTTTTCTTGCATATTCCATACTCACTACATAATATTTTATTACATGCATAACGCCGATGATACACAGAAAAAAACATACACGCGCGTCGAGTTGCGTTTGTTGCTCCTTTTCCCAGTACATATGTAATTCCTTTCCATTCAGTGAATTGTTGCGGAATCGAATATGGAGGAGCTGTCTGGCTCTCTCAGAAACTGGAAGGAAGTCTCTTCTCTGGTGTTTGCGTGTCGTGCCGCGTTATGGCATAAGACAGAGAAAGTTTATAGGAGGTCTTGTTTGGGGAGTCCACCGAATAAATATCGTTTGCCTTCACTCACTTTCCACATTCACCGTTATAGGTATTATCAAGCATTTAATGATATGAACGGATACATGTACAAATGCATATAAGGAGAGAACTGTTGTTTGTCATATGCATTTGGCGATGCGGTGTTTGCCGTATTCACTTCTCTTGCCCATTTGTAAATACAAAAATTCCAGAGGTAGTTTTAGTATCTGGAAGTCGTGGAATGCCATAATATTTGTGTGGACGTAACCTGTATGTAGGTATATTAGGTTATTTATTTAGTATACCAACCGACTAGGGCAGGACCTGAACTATCATTTCTTCTTTGTAAGCATTTTGTCGGTGGTGGTTCGGTGAAAGAGATGGAATGTTATTCACCACGACCCGCGTACCTCTTCTTTGCATCAATGCTAAATACAAATACGACTGGTTTGGTTGGAACTACAAGATTCTGGATGGAACCGTTCTACTACTGTGTTGCATGCAGCATAAAACAATTTTTTTCCTGCTTTCAGCACAACCAAAGCTGGTAAACAAGTGCATACATATGTGGGGGCAGTTGTTAAGAAAAGCAATCATAAATTTCCATGTTCGTTCTGTTTATGCCAACGGCATAACATGTTCTCCATTCAACAATTCGTTTATGACTTTGTCAGTCTACTCTTTTCTGTCTTGTGTTTTAAGGAGGTGTAAAGTGTGCACATTACTTTTTCTTTTCTCTGGCATAAAACGAAAAAGTTTTAGTTGGTTAAAGTTGTTTTGTATATTTTCATGCTGGACTTATGAATTGGAAAAGAAGTTTTTTTCTCTCTTCTTTTTGTGAAGTCGGGTGGTAGAAGATTCCTTTTTCTTTCCACTTCATTGAAGATAAGTTGCACATGAACATAATGATGTATATACATATAATGCCTCGTAAAAATCCTATCGGTGCTCACAATCAGCGGAGACAGTATGAAGGAATGGATGAAAGGATGGACGTTATTATTTTTCTTTGATCGCATTCGCTTTGAAGCTCCAGTATACTCTAGCATTCTGTCCTAGAAACGCTTCTACGAATTTGCTCAGCGCGTTAAGAGCTGTTTTGGTACAATTTTATTCAAGCAGTTGCGTTTGTAGGAAATAAAAGCAAGTGGATGTCATGCATGCGATTGCCATATTCCCCAATCCACTCCTCTATTGTTTCCTTTTCATGACTCTTTGGTGTTATGGTACACTTTGTTCAATTACTTGAAAGGATCAATTTGGCAAACCGCAATTCTCATGATTGCTGATTGGTGAAAATGTTTCTTTTAGAAATCATTGAAAGAATATAAGCAGTAAAATAACTCTCTCTGTGCAGCTTGCCAAATGCTTGAATACGGTAAACCTGGGAAGAAATTATATGAAGAAACTCTTAGTGGCATTATATACAGCTGAAGCATCACAAACCCGCAACCAGAACGGAGCTGACAAACAGTATTTCTTTATTTAGTGTACCTTTTCCGTTTGTTTCCCATAAGGAAACTCGTTTCGAAGAAAAGGTAATCAAAATCGATCCAGTGGGAAAGCCACTTTCCTCTTCGGCATTGTCATTATTCGAGCTAGAGTGATTTCCACCTGTTATATTGAACTATTGAAGAGTCATTACTATTCTGCTGAATCACTCAATACGGCAAGCGTTTGAGAGAATGAAGCTGCGATAAACTGAGGAAACAAACGATTCCATAAAGCACGTTCAGCATATGCAGTACATATACCCAAGGTACATAAGGTACATATACCTGTATACCATATCTTTCTTTGATGTTGAGTTTCAGGTGAATTCTTGTACGTGCATAAGATGAATATTATGATATGATATGGACGTGGTGTGTTTCATAAAGCAATTTAGCCAAGCGGAGACTTGACCTGGTGACGATGTTTATGTACACCGTGAACTTGCCTGCTTTCATGACTGGTCTGACTACAGTGATTTTACGGAGAATTCCCACGAAAATGATGATCGATCTTTGTCATAATCTCCCACTCCACCCGTTTGCATGAGTCGGATATTACTATGTTGCTTAAATTTACATCCATTATTTTTCCAATGAAGCAGAGCGACAGTCTTGATCTTTCGAAAGATAATGCTTTTGTGTGTAGTACCCACTTACCCATACCACCCCTACGAAGTTGATGGTTATACTTTTTATGAAAACTATGGTATTACGTTTTCACATTTCGGACCACTTAGAAGCTACTCATGCAGCTATAAACAATGTTTGTATGCAACATTTAAGCGAATACACGAATATCCAAGCGTGTTTCTGTTGAGTTTTTAGTGGATTAAGATATTTTGTCTAAATTCTAAGCATTGAACTATTGAACATGACCATTAAAGTCAAACGTGATAAAAGGATGAATTATTATATAATATATTATGGTTGGGCTACAGGGGAATTTTAAGTCCTTGTTTAGTGATGTTTACTATGTCATCATGAGTCATGCATTAAAGGAAAAATCATTGCATCCTAAACACAAATATACGAACACCTTCATCTCTATAATACAAATTTACATGGCCTTCTGGTAGGAATAACGATAAAGATAAACACAAGTTCAAGATAAAATCTCTGAAAATATGTACATTTTGTGTACTGTTTTTTTTCTAGCAAACAACGGAAGAATTAGCTACATTTTCATTTCATTAAGGTCTATTGGCAGCAATCGATCAGGAGCGGGGTCGCTAAAAATACTCTCGTGTGCTTTCTGCATTGTGAAATCCCACATAACGCATCAGTACATAAGATATTTATTAAAGTTGCTTACATATATGCCTTCACACACATACATACTTGTAGAGATAAAGTTATATGCAAACAATGTACATTAAAATTGAGTATCATTTCATGTCGACTTTGGCCATGAAAATAAAAATACTTTATGTAGTTTAATGTATGCACATACTTAATTCCCAGTCGCACAAGTTTGAAGCATTTTCCTTGATGAAAGCTGCTCAAGTGTTTCTTTTCTGGAAAGAAGCTTGTATAAAATATTTTCAGCAAGTTGAAACATAAACTACTGATAACGATGCAGTATAGCTAATACTAGTTCTAACTTTCAAGGAAAGCAAAAGACCACCAACGGGTAGATATTGTACATTGCATAGTACAAAATTTGAGTTATGCAAGCCCATAATACTCCTCCAATTCCAATAACTGAAGTATGCCGAGCTGATTTTGCAAAAGTTCTAATTCTACTTGTAAATGCTAATTGAACTGAAAGCTGTTAGGCAACAACAATAATATCTTGAAATAGCTTTCTCACCTTACTAACGGCATTCGTATACCCTTGTATACTGTTATGATTGATTAATACTAATGCTGAACGATACTTTTCCCAAACTCTCTTATTGCCCCATAAATGTTATTATTACGACTTATCCGACGTTTTGATGTGACTTTAACCATTAGCTTCACTCTCAAATACGCAAACTGCTTATAACATATTATGTTAATGCCCATTATATTAGTGGCTGTCTCATGAATATGGATCATCCAACGAAAACTAGAACTTTGTTATTATTCTGTAGCTGTTTTGACATTGTAAGCTACAGAAAAAATGTAAAATGATATAAAAATGGATAGTCTACTAAAATTATACTTCAATTTATCTACAGATATATTCTACTGCTCAGATGATTTTTGTGGGACTTCATGTTGCCACCTGCCAAGTTGAGGTAGTTAGCCTGCCAAATTTTTTACGATTAAAACATAACCTTGTTTAAGAATAATAAAAAAATGAAACAATATAACTGAATGCATGATAAACTGTGTGATTTGTAATAGGATGAAACTGTTATAAATCATCAAATAACACTAGAGCGAATAGAATACTTTTACGATGCCCTCAAAGACTGTGGCTACAAAGAAGAAAGCCATATTCCATCAACGGAGAAAATTTGCACTATGTTAGGTAGGCACTTAAGATTACACAAGTCGTGTGTGGACACAAACATTCTTCTCAGAAGTACCATTGCAGTAAATCCTAAATTTTTCTTTTTTCTAGAAACCAGAGTCATGCCATGGGCTGGTTTATCGCTTGCGCTAAACTTTGTACTGGGCGTATTCATTCAGATAATGATACATGACAGCCACTTTTTCCTTGACAAGGAGTACCATAAATACTCCAGACCAGTGTCACTGATATCCGTACCAATTGGGACACTTGTCGCCATGTCCCTTGCATCCATAGCTCTAGCAGAATATACGAACCAGAGATTGTGCTGGCTTTCCTATTCAATTACCGAACAGAGGAGATCATATTCCTATCAAGTCGCTATCATATTGGTGCCAATAATTTTGGCAGTATATAAACCGTTGGAGTTAGGTATATTCTATTTATACGCATGCAGTATATTTCGCGAGGATGAAAGCGAGGATGTCCACAAAATTAATCTTGACACACAAATGCATGAAAACACTGAAACTAATGAAACACCTGCACCCCATGTGGATACGTAAATGTAAAAACAAAATATAAATATTCATAGAGAGTGCCTAGTTTTTTCTTCGATAAATTAATCCATTTAATGTTAGATTACTGAGTTAAGGTATAGACTTTTTATACATAACTAAAATTCACATTTATTGCTTGTTAGATGTAATAAAACAATATAAAATTTATTTAGTTTTTCAAAATTGGTATTTGTATCTGATTTTGGGTTTATTGATGGTTCCACTAAAGTGGAAATCTATACAGCATTGTTCTCCCAAGCCATACGTGAAAAATCGTCTTCATCAGAATTTTCATCAATGAAGATTGATACGGCATATTGTGTCAAGCACCCTTTCTTACAATTGACTCCGTTGACAGGGTTAAAGTAATATGTTGACAGTTCGTGGTTGTATATAATCTGATCTTGTTTCTGTTGAGAGTCGTCTCCGGCCTGCTGCCTTCGCTTCGTATTACCACGGGATGACATGTCATTGGGAGGGACTGGATATGAGTCGAATCCAAATCTAAGCTTCAGCAGCTTTGACAAGTGCTCCGGATGATAAGGTCTTCCAAAAACCATAAGTATTGTCCCTGGCTCCGTTGTGCTTTCAGAAATTGCTTTTATTGGCTTGAACTCGCTCTCTTGCACTTGATCCAGTTGTTCCTTGCTTATTTCTTTTATGTAAAGTTGACCAGGCTTCCACTTTCCGACGTGAATTCTTTCTGACAAGTTGGGGTCTAGATAGCGTATCAGCTCCAAATCTGACTTGATTTTTGCTACCATTTTCGGTTTCGGAATGAGCTCGTCTGTACTCTCAAGGGCAATTTTTATTGCCTCTTCTTTCCCAGCTTTCTCTTTGTTCCTCAGCGGTGCCTTAAAGTATATGCGAATGATGAAATAAAACAGAGAACAATAACATTTTTCATTATACCATTTCTACATATTCCCTATAAATAAGCACAAGCAGTGCATTCTTTCTCGGTTTTCTCCCAGTAACCAAAAGGGTTATACATAAAAATTACAAAACCCAAATCGATTTACATTCAGGTTTCGTCGAGACGGAATAGACGTGCTTGGAAAATATAGAAAAATGAATGTTATTCTTTTCATGCAAAAATATCCACACAAGCTTTCGAAAATAATATGCTTTACCTGAAGTGAAATCTCAATTTCACCCATGAATAAAAGGAAAACGAAAACGTGTAGTTTTCTCATTTTCTCTCTGATCACTCGACTATAAAAACACTCGTTTTCTTTCTCTTTACTCTCCTTTCACTCACTCTAAACTAAAACAAAGAAAGGAAAAGGCTTGTTTGCAGATTTACACAGACAAACTTTTAAAATGGATATGTACTTGGGATGAATGGGAAAGGGACCAAAAAGCTCGTAAAAGCGAAAATGGACAAATTGAAATTAAACATGTAAGCCTCCGCAAATGAACGAAAAAAAAGCAACACAGTTGTTGGTCATAGATATAGTTATAAGCTTTTACGTTATTTAAAAATCAGTTTACTTGCGTCAACGTAGCTCTGTTTAGAATGAAAGAGCTTGTTTCTTTCTTGTGTACTGAGCGTGAGAGATTCGACAGGTACCCCAATGCGCTGTAGAGCTAAAGCAGGGATCAAGGAAGATTTCATGGCAATTATCATGCTGTTTGGTAATGTTATAAGCTCTTGGACTTCAGAAAGATAGTTGGTTGGTAAGTAGCACTAACTAAAAGCAGTAACCAACACTGACGATCTATGATCATGGCTTTTCATGATTCATGCAACAAAGGCAGCAGCTACCCAAGAGAGATAATGTAGTTGTTTTTGACACTTTGGTTCATGATACAGTCGTTTGTAGCTCATACCAACACCCCGCGCCGCATCCTTAGGCATATATCAACTTAAACCCCGATTACATGAGCGGCTTTCTTACATTATGACATATATCGCACAGGTACAAAATTCTTAACGAATTATTGTGCTGATTGCGTCTTTAAGCTCCTATGAAATCGAATGACTATTACATTCAACCAACTAACGCACTGACCTCACGTCACTTCCAAATACCAAATCTGCCAAAGTACGAAAATGTCTGGTTGTTTCAGTACAAGCTTTCGTACTCATGTCAGTGTTTGAATTATTAAATCACGACCGATCTGAGTATCAAATTTATGAACAATGGTAACTAGTTTTGCATAATTATCCCAAGAGAAAAAAATGACTAACATGACTGCAAGTTTCAAATTTATGTATTCGACCTTTCTTTAAATTATGACAATAACTCTTTTTATATTGCCCAAAAGAAAGCATATCCAGACATAAATAAAAATGATTACATATTATTATCTTCTTAGGTGTACGAAATTGTATCAGAAATGCTTTCGGGTACGTCCCGGGTTATGCTATATAAAACCAAAGATACATGATACATCCCTTATTATCGTTATAAGCAGCCACGCCAAACAATTATGTAATGAATTCATCCTCCATCCTCAACTTATAAGAAGCTAACTTGTCAAAATTTTCTTGATTTTAGCATGAATGTCCATCCGTCTGGATATGAACTCGCTCCTGGCTGATAATGACGGACGCTTTCGGGTACGTCCCGGGTTATGCTATATAAAACCAAAGATACATGATACATCCCTTTATTATCGTTATAAGCAGCCACGCCAAACAATTATGTAATGAATTCATCCTCAACTATTATAACGAGCTAACTTGTCAAAATTTTCTTGATTTTAGCATGAATGTCCATCCGTCTGGCTATGAACTCGCTCCTGGCTGATAATGACGGAATTCGATTTCCCCAAATAGAAAGGTTCCTAGGATCCTGGTTGACTGATTATAGCCTAATCGGCTAAATGCCAAATGTTATCATCATCATCATATAGTTTGTTTACAATCATTTAATTCAGGGAGTTTTAAGATGGCATATCACCAAAATGCATGCAGAGTTGTCATTTTTACAGTTGTGGTAAGGATCTCTGTTTACAGCGAGTTTTATTGTGTATTCAAATGCAAACATAAACGTATCCACTGTCAACCTATAGGGAAACGTAAATGGTTTTTCACAATTTACACCATTTCACCTGTTAGTATGAAAATAATTAGAATTTATGATACCTATAAGACCTTCCATTGGACAGATTACTAACTCTTTGTAGATAATTCCTTGTGAATTTCGTTAATTGCATTTTTCTGTATGATAGTTGTAGCAAAAGAGAATTAGCCCATGCTAATCCTATATTCTTTTCGTGTAAAATATGAAAAGTGCTGTCATAAGTTAATACCTATACACCTTGTTTATTTGCACGGCAAGTACAAACTTCTTTGTAAAACAAGTTGCATGATAAAACTTATACACCTTATAGGTCTTCTAAATTCTTGCATTTCTACTTGAGTGAAACTTGTCCACAGCTAAATGATCATTGGAAAATCGGGAAGTATGATACAGAAACCTGGTAGGTCTTTACAGTTCGTTGTAACGCCATGATGTCCACCAAAGGATACCTACTAGTGTCGTAAACTGTAACACCTGTGACATTTATGTCACAGTTTTTAAAAGTTCAGTACAAATTATTGTTGTGTAGCTCAAACATTTTTGACAAGTAGCAAAGTAAACATTCAAACTTGTCAACTTGGCATTTTAAATAACTGTCGACGAGCACAGCAAGAAGGTAGGAGGCACACTAAAATTTGTCTTTGCCTTCTTATCTAAATGAAAGTTCACTACAAACTTAAAAAGTAAGCACAAAATAATGCATCATAATAATCATTTGGCTATATGATGCGCTTACTCCACCAGACCAATTAACGGTACAAATCCTACAACTTTATAAAATATACGACAACAATATGAAATTATCTTAGAGTAAATATGAAACTAGTGCCTCTTATTATGATTCAAATAATGTTTTCGTATGATAAAATTATGGCAAAAAATGCCTGACCGTGGTCACTGTATTTAATATGATCATTTTTATTAACCTTTCCTCGAATATGTGCAAACTCGTTGATTTGTAATTAAATTAAAATTCATTTTTCCTGCTATGTGGTTAGGCACATGTGCACACATACATATTATCTGCATGCATAGGTGTGTGTGATAAACGTGAGTAGTACAACATAAAATGCAAAATCAAACCATGTTTGTAGAAACCAATTTTACAAAATTTGCAATCGTAATAGAAAATGTGTATAAGAAATACCTGTTGCACTTCGGTGTGTTCCTTTATCCACTCTCCATTTATCATGAATCTATGGCTATAATTTCTCCCGATTTTTTCATTATTTTGCATACAAAATCAGTGGTTTCTATCCATACTTATCTGAGACAAGTTCTTTCTCTTACAGAAATGTGAGCATTGTTGCCTAGAGTGTGACCTTTATTATCTCTGCAGGCCATTTCTGTCATCTCTTTTCACATTGCACACTGCACAGAACTTGAAATAGGCTTAAAAATAATTTTTCTCACACCCATTTTTTGCGTGATCGGTAAATTGCCGTAACTGATTATTATTGTCCTTTGTTATTATCTCAATACCTAATTATTTTTTGTTTTGAATAACTATGAGATTACAATGCGTGCGCGTTGTAGTCGTAAATGGTTTGCTATTATAATATGTATGGCTTTTATGGGATATACCTATGTACATAAAAACGAATAGTATACAAATGATTACAAATACTATCAAGAATTAACAAGAAAATGCATTAGATATACTGTAATAACTGTAATTTTCCAAAGTTAAATTAATCCATTGAATTGGTCAGGTATGCATCTTGTGTAGGTTTTACAAGGAATTCAAAATTTAATACTAATGTCTAATTTCGAACATTTTTCTTTATAGCTACAGGTGAAACTACAATTAACCTGGGGTTGGTGTAGGTCCATATTATTATATACCAAGAAATGAATTTCGAGGTCATTGTTAGCATAGCTCACTGCATGATATTAGATGAGTAACCGCCTAACAGCTACCTGTTTGTAAAATATTTTTATAAATACATCGACAAGGTCTTAAAATATGTTTCATAACGATTAGACAAAGTCAGAGAGGTGTATTTGAGGTGCGAAGCGAAGCTAACAAAATTGTTCCGCTCATCCATTACATGCCACCTCCTCACGGCTTGATTGTTTTAGCCCATTTATGCCACGGGAGTATGCTAATTTTTCTTTCTTTTTTTGATCTACTCTAACCAAGTGGTATTAAATATTGCTGTTATTGTTGAAGGGTAAATGTTTTTATAACTACCCAGTTGGGCGTAACAGTAATGGTAATAAATTACACTATGTTAAAGATATTGTCGATTGGGGAATATAAAAAAACAAAAGGTAACTGTTGATAATTTTCATACAGTACTACCGGTAATTTAATTATAATGTCAAAATGGGTGTAAGGTTTGCCATTATTATTATTATTATTATTTCGTAGGTAGTCGTGAGTTGTGAGCAGAGTGATTGAATTTTAATGACTCGTGTAATCCATTTTGTTCAAACTGGGAATCTATTAAACAGTATATTTACCTGACATTCTATCAACAAGCTGTAATATTACTCCATCAAGCTTTCAGACATATTCGTGGAAGAGTTATAACATTTTGAAACCTACTTATCAATTTATCATTCATTATACGTAAGTTTACCATTTTCGTAATTAAATTGTCTGACGTATTTGGTATATTACACGCTGAAACCCTTGAAGAATTTCCGGATCTTCATACAAAACATTTCTGGATAGACATTAATATGATGAAACTTGTTTGCTAATCGATGAGCCTGAGTTGTAGGTACAAGTGGCTTTTGTGAATGGATTTGTCGGTTAAACTTGCTTCATAAACAAGCAGTTTTGCGTGTATATATGACGAAAACAACAATAGTCTTTTGACATCATCATCATGCATGAAAGCTCAATCCGCTAAAATATTATATTGCTGTTATGATTTGAAGTACAGAATGGTCAAATCATGTCATGTACATCTACCGGTTGCATATGTTAAATGCAAATTCGTTCGGTGTTCTTTTTTCCCCTGCAACAATGCCTCTTCTCGGTCGTTTAGTTTATATATAATATTATATAAACACAAATACAACACCTTTGCCAAGGAGCATGCATAAGTAAAATGTACCCGTGTTTTCTTGCTTCTTTATGTTTCGAATCTGCGTTTTCTGAAAACATGGGTTTGAGTTGCTTTAAGTTCATGTTATAAACATGTTGCAGTACGAAAAAGAACTGGGGTTTTACACAAACTGATTATAGGTTATAGAGCAAAAGAGTTTATATACTCGTATATATATTTAATTTTAACATTGATTATAATTATTGTTAGATACAGTTTAGAGAGAAAAAGCATAGCCATAGCCTGACATCGATTACTTCCAATATATGTCATGAATAATTCATGAGGGAGCAGAATTTTGAAGTTTTTAAAGAAATCAAAGTGTACATGTAACGCTAAAACATCTACGTAGAAAATGTACCTAACACATATATAGACAGATTTTTATCGAAGTTGTGTACAAATGCAGTTATTATCTGCCAACGCACTTTTTACTTATTAATGCCTACTTATCAGGTGTGCCTCTAACAAAGCTCACGACATTCATCATTATTTCTTGGAGAGGACGTCAAGAGACCTAATGGCTTTTTCAAAGAAAGCCATTGCATCAGCAAATCTGATTCGGTCCTCTGGCTCAGAGTGCCAGCATTGCGTCAAGACTTGAGTGTACCTGATATGTTTTCAGAAAAATGTGAAATCCAAGATTGATTAAAACGCACAATTTGCTTCACAGCGTGATATGACACTATTGTTTTTACTTTACAGTAAAACTTACACATTATCAGTACAAAATGGGGGTCTTCCTAATCTCATCCCATTATCCAATGTTTGGATAAACTCTTCATTCCAAGTTTGCCCCGGGTATGGTTCTTCTCCCAGAGTGAAAACTTCGTACAGAGTAACCCCGTAACTCCATACGTCCGACTTAATTGAAAACTTGAGCCATTTCAAGCTCTCAATAGCCATCCATTTAAAAGGTAAAACCACCTTTAAGAATATATAGAAGGGAAAACAATGTTTTACAGTGTATTTACATGCATTGGGTAGCACATAATTACTGTCAGTTCATCGGTTTGGATGACAAATAAATCAATAATATTAAATTATAAATCGGAAAATGTTGGCATGAGTAGAGAACGGACCTGGGTTTTCTTCATGTACTCAGAGTTCTCAAATAGTTCACGACTCAAGCCAAAGTCAGAAATTTTTACGAGAAGATCCTCCGTTAACAAAATATTGCGGGCAGCCAAGTCAGCGTGTAAAACCTGAAAATGGTGGTGTGTAGATCACCGTATATGTCTAACTAATTAGCACTTCATTTTCATTTTTTAACAATAACATAAATGATGAGCGCGTGTGCTGCAGAGAACTGCCATCACTAATACCCTTCCTGCAACAGCATTCATAACATCATGTTCAGGCTATTTATTCAATAGTAATTTATTAAGTACCTTCTTCGACTCGAGAAAATCCATTCCACTGGCAATTTGAAATGACCACTTGAATAAATCAATCGTTGAAATATCTGAAGAAACTACCAAATTCATGTACGTTCCCTCCTCTTCTTCAGGTAAACTGTTGTCCTTGTTAACATCAGTCCTTAAACAAAAATGAGAACATACTGCGTTGTGATTATTAGTATATTTACGATGTGTATCAGTCAAGTCTTTGTAATCTTTTCATTAGATTTGATTTAATGGTGTATACACAAAAAATGATACACTTTAAAAGATGATAAATGATTGCAACGTACTGAAACTGGATCCGGCCCTCTTTTACGAAATTAGTAAAGAGTTTCTTGCGTTTTTGCAGGTATGACAGTAAGCTCCCATTTGCGCAAAACTCCACTCCAATATATACTTTGCCTAAATAGAAAATTTTATAAGCTGTATGTAGGTACGCACGTCATCATAAATCTTAAAATATAATACGTATGTATATATGCTCACATAGAATTTTCTTCAAAAAATACTCTTAATATCATAGCATTGAACTAATATATGTGTGTACGTACGGTTAAGAATTTCATCAGTAGAGGCTGCTACCAACTTGACAATATGACGATGATGACCAATAGTCGACATAATTTTCAATTCTAAAAGTGTTGCACGAAAATCGTCGATGTCATCAGTTGATTTAACGGTCTTGATAGCAATAACCGACTTTCGACTACCAATTTCTACCACACCTTTTCTCACCATTCCAAAGGCTCCAGCGCCGAGCATTGTACCACCTCAAATGGAAATATATTATACGTATTATACTACTGCATCTTCAATTTTTAAGCAATTTTACTTCTTGTAACTCAGAAATTCTGAGTCAGAATTAACTTTGGAAAAAAGAGCATTACTGAAACTCCAATGTTTGTGAGAAACTTCATATTTTTTATCGTAAGGGAGGATCTTAACTCCATCATTTGCATACACATGTTGCTCATCGCCTGAAGGCAGTTGAGACGAATCCAATCCATCAAAGAATTCTTTAACTGCTTCCTCAGTCAATCTTTTGAACTCTGCTTTCTCCATGCGGAATCTCACAAACAGTATAATAACCAATGCTAAAAATATCGCCGATACTGAACCAAATACTGAAATCAAAGCAATGGTAACAGTGGACGTTGTTCTTTCTGTTTCAGAAAATAAAGACAATTAACTACCCATCCTTATATTATTGTAATTATTGAGGCGGTTTTCAATGTAGATGCTTTACCGGAAACAGTTAAACTTCTAATTCTGATTTCAAACTCGTAAAATAGTGTTCCACCATAGTTTGTGGCCACGCAGTTATAAAAGCCAGCATGGCTTTCATCCAAATTAGTAATCGTGATATTGGTTTGTATAAAGACAATGCTAAAAATATCGCCGATACTGAACCAAATACTGAAATCAAAGCAATGGTAACAGTGGACGTTGTTCTTTCTGTTTGAGAAAAGAAAGGCAATTAAATACACATCCTTATATTTTGTAATTATTGAGGCGGTTTTTCAATGTAGATGTTTTACCGGAAACAGTTAAACTTCTAATTCTGATTTCAAACTCGTAAAATAATGTTCCACCATAGTTTGTAGCCGCGCAGTTATAAAAGCCAGCATGGCTTTCATCCAAATTAGTAATCGTGATATTGGTTTGTATAAAGTCATCGTATTTATCTTCCATCAACATCACTCTAGTATTCTAAACCAAAAAGATACCGAAGTTATTATTTTAAAAGCCATTATTATTTCCTACGTATATTGTCAATTAAGACCGTACATCGGAAGGAAGAGAAACGCTTAAATCAGGGAGTGGGACACCCGACGCTTCACAAGTAGTACTGAAGTTTGAATTGAGCGGAAGTACAAAAACCTTGTCGCCACTCTTGTCTAACGCAATGCTAGAATCTATTTGAAGAATTTATTTTAATTACACACACCATAAACAACCTTTACATACTTCTTTTGTAAGTAAGTTGAAATGCATATTCATACCAACTAGCTCAAATTCTCTGGAAACATTCACCCATTCTGTAGAGCTGTTCCAAATGGGCGAAAAACAGAACATTGTGATTTTACTGTTGATGCTGTTCAATGGAAATACAATTGTTCCAGATGCGACTCTTGTCGCTTGGAAAACCGTGCTTTCTTCTATATCTACATAATAAGCAATTGCAATTTATTTTAAAGAAGTAAGAAATAANGTAGAGCTGTTCCAAATGGGCGAAAAACAGAACATTGTGATTTTACTGTTGATGCTGTTCAATGGAAATACAATTGTTCCAGATGCGACTCTTGTCGCTTGGAAAACCGTGCTTTCTTCTATATCTACATAATAAGCAATTGCAATTTATTTTAAAGAAGTAAGAAATAAGTAAAAAAAATCTTGGCTCTATATATACAGCAACTTTATAATATGTAGCACATTTTTTGTGCTTTTAGTTGGTTACCATTTAAAAAGTTTATACTTTGGGTGCCCGAAGTGTTTGATATGTATCCGATTTGTGTCCCAAAGGAAAATAAAAACGGCGATAAATGGCAGTTTACCGTGATCAATTGTCCCGTATACATTATAGTTGGAAGTTCCTCTATGGCCAAAAAATCTTGTGGATTGGAGTATTCCCATGCAAATTCTATAAAATATCCGTGTTAAAAACTTCCTAGAATATAATTATGTTTTCATGCAATGAAAAAAACATTGTCATACTTAGTTGTCCGCGTTGATTGTGGGTATGCTTATTTCTGGTGACTAATGTATGATACGTATGAACAACTCTGGACTTGGTGATGTGTTTTATATCCGTCATAAAGAACACTATAGGCCAATATTTAGTGGCAGCTTCCTTAATAGAATTGTAGCAAGATGTTGCATTGTTGAAAACTTTGCTGACTTTGTTGAGAGTATTGTTGGGAGCATCATTGAGAGTATCGTTGAGAGTATTATTGAGAACATTGTTGAGTGCATTGTTGAGAGTATTGTTAATATGAAGTTTGCAAAAATCATTGATACAAACAGAATTCTAGTAAAGGACAATTTACATGACTAGGTATTTTCTGATTTCCACACACAATTGAAAATATAAAACTGAATTAATGACTTTGATCGTTTTATTACCACGTGCTCGGTGAATAAGTACGCATTTTCCAAGTTTTGCCTATCCGGAACTGATCTTGGAGGAATAAAATTTCCCACAATGGGTTTGAAAGCGTGATGATAGGATTCTCCAGTGTCAACTAGTGAGAAGTTGACCGCACATGAAGAACCATTTTGATATCGTTGACCCCAGTTGACATTCTTGATCATTGTTGTTTGTAGTTCTGAGGGTTGACAAGAACATGCAATGAGATAACATTGCATTTTATATTTTAATCGTCATATTTTTTTAAATGTCAAACCAACCTGTCACCAGAGGATGATTTTCTTCAAATTTAGACAAGGACTTTAGTACATAATATTTCTCGTCATTTTCATAAAATGCTTGAACAACTCGTCTTTCGCAAATATTCTCAAAAGTAGCGCACATCATTACAAAGTTTAGCTTCCGGCTATGCAGTTTTAGTTCAATTTCAGCTCTAAATTCGTAACTGCTTGTATTGTAAAAGTCTTGAATATCCCTTGCTGTTAAAGAATATGAATCGCCAATGCCTGCTTGTACCTGGAAGGGCAATAAAAGGCCTTGGAATTTAATGTATCCGAAAAAATTTGATGTAAGTTTCAAAGACATTGAATATTCAGTTGATATTCATACATTAAGATCGTAAACCCATCGAATTGGCTTAGTATGAGAACATTCCAATCCAATCCAGCCGAAAGTCCATCTGTCGTTGAGTGGTGCCTTGAGAATAACTGTTCCGTTATTGTCGTAATTTGGGGTTTCGTCCGCGGCATCGTAAACCCGTATTGTGGGAAGGTCAGAAGTTCCATTACTGCGGTAATTAGTACAATTAATGGACAAAGCCACTGAACCTGCTACATGATTGTTAAATGTAAGAATAAATAAAATATTTAATCCGCAATAAGCAAGAGTTTGGGGCATCGTGAGATTACAATTGCTTGCAAGGTGCAATGCAGTCAGTATATCTCATATTAGTCGATGCTTTTAAGTAATATTTTCCATGTAGCTCGAAAGCTATAAAAAATTTTATTCTTCAAAACCAGACTTTCGTAGAACCAAAATATAAAATCATCACATTCATAGATCACATTTTCCGCGTGGGGTTTGTCATTTTGTCATCAATGTGGTAAACCATCCTTCGCCACCAAATAACGTCAATTGGGTTGCTTGCTATTTTTATTAGTATAAATTCGACTACTTATGCTTTGAGGAAGTGACGGGATTAAGTTTAATGTCATTGGTCATAACATGACGTAAGGTATAAAACTGATGTCGGTAATCGTATGTGGTAAACTTTAATATTCTGTGCCAAGTTGTTCAATAACTCTCTTTCCCATTCATTTACAAGGAAAAACACTTCACAATGTATTCATTATAGTTTGACACAAAACGGATTTATTTAATACTGACAACGACAACAATTACAGCAATAGTAACAAAGAATCATAATAATTTATGCCAACGGACAATTTTCGTTGCAGCTCATCAATGTTTGTACAATAAAAGTCTTGAATCTCCACGCGTTTGCATTTTATTTTGCCAAAAAATTGCAAGCAAGATGTACTTTAAGACATGCGCCTCTAAAATGAGGGCGCCCGCATACTTGCTACCAAATTGGTCAAAGCTACAGGCATTGAACGACTTCCGACTTTAGGATCCACGGGCACTGTTTCAGCAGGTGACCAACCATTGTTTCCAACCGGTGGTGTCACAAATGTCTGGAATTGTTTAAACTGTTGACTGGCAAGCTTCTCTCCATGTGAATGAGCCTGCTGGTTGGCGTCTCTAGACATTGTCAAGTGCCGTCTTACCCAATTCAGCATATTGTCATTGATTTCCTGTGGGTTATTTCCAAGATCTCGCAAGTTAACTCTGGAAGATCCATGCTTCATAACTGTTTCCATAAGATTTACTATCTCGTCTGTCTCGCCAAACTCAACATCGTGTGTTCCGAATTCAGCCATGGATTCGACAATATCAGGGTCAGAACTATCTACTTCTGGTGCAGAATATGTTTGTATTTGAACTGCCATTATTGGCGAGTCCACCTTAGATTTTACTGCCTTTTTCCAGCCCCCATCATCATCTTCACCCCAACCGTAACCGGCGCCAGCACCGGCACTGATTTCATCGTCTAACTCATCCTCAGGAACAGCCATCTTTGGTGGCTTCAGTCGCTGCAGCTTGGTGAACAATCTACCTAACAATTTCACTTGAGCATCTAGAGGCTTTTCCTTCTTTCTCAGTTTTAGCACTTTTAATTTTTCTTCCAAAGCTTTTTGAAAGTGCGGGCTATTTTTACCCCCAAGTGGGGCACTTATGTTTGGACTGCTAAAAACTATGTTAGTTGTACTCATGAGTCCAGTATCTGGAAGATCTTGTTCTACCAACTTTTTCACAGGTTCTACATCTCCACGCTTTTTAAACGTTGTAATGACAAGGGGATGAGTTGGCGGAGGTTTTGGTCCGTACCCTTGTTCATACTTTGTTCCGAGGTTCACACCAACTTCGTACTCTGAGGCTCCAGGGTTTTCACTTCCAGAATGACCTAGAGTATCTGGTGACTTAATGGCTGTAATTTGTCGTTGGGCATAAATGACGGTATAATTCTCAGGCAATTCACCACCAACTTTTATCACTGGCGGAACACTGGGTTGTGCTTCAATCCCTTGCCCTGGAAGTCGTGGCGCTGATTGGAAATTATCGTTAACATGAGTTGTTATTTGCGTGCCGTCGGGAGTAATTGTCATGAACGTTCCCGAGTTGAAAGCAGGAGGGCCTGGTGAAAACTGGGGCGAAATGTAGGTATCCTCTGGGCCCCTGAATATGCCTGAAAATGCTGCATTTTGTAGAATTGACATTAATCTGCTTCCTCGAGCCTTAGGTTCGGACAAGGGTGGTGGACCAGGCTTCCAGCCATCTGAATTTGGTTTCGGTCCGCTTGGAGGCCCCAGCTTATAACCTGGTGGTGGAGGTGGAGGATGTGGTCCAGGAGCTTTGACAATTATGGGCAATTTGAGATTTATTGGTTTTTTATTTGCAGCATAATGCTTAAGAGTCTGTTGAAGATGCTGATGAATAGCACCACTATTTTTACTCGGGCTGAGTAGAACTATCTTTCCAGGTGGTGGGGGTGGTCCAAGACGATATCCCTTGTTTGGATAAGGATTACCGGCAATGTGACGCCCTCCTCCCCGCCCACCGGGCTTGAAAAGTGATCCTGTTTTCCGAACCTCCATAAGAGGCCACATACCAAACTTCACGTCTGCAACAAAAATCGCCATGAAAAAGTTATACTTACAGACTATCATACCCGGTAACGCCCACAGTAAAAATTACAATCACTTGCCATAATGAGGAAGTTTGAAAGTCTTTCCAGCTTCGCTGGATTGAATAAATCCGAATCCCACAAAGTAGCAAATGACCAGTGACGATCCAAGGACCTCTAACCTCCGCATTGCCAGGTTTTCAATGGGCAGAAAACAACTGGAGCGCTGCTAATTTACTAGCCTAAAATTCTACCGAATATATCCACCTTGATCATGAGTACTTCCGTTCGCTTGCTCTGTTCAGTGACAATAGAAGAAGTAGCAAACTTGTCGGTGATAACAGCTAACTAGAAGCACCAGATTCTTTCCCTTTTTTGTTAGAGAATGGTCTAAAAATTCTAGTATTCAGTCTTCTCTGTTAACTTTCAACAAACGACAGTATTTGATAAGCCACAAAAAGACTATTATGATACAGGCTCACCGCCTCTTCCAAAACATATATTTAAAAAGTCTCATCCCTTGACCATTACGTGAAGATGATGGTATAAAGTATTAATGAAAGTGTGATATTATTATACTGCCATGTACGATTGAGTTCGCCGCAGTAATGTACGTGAAAATCAAGTGTATATAATCATCATCAATGCAAAATATTTATTCGCTTGCATGAATTGGTTACAACAAAGAATTACCTGTATAAAGCATTATTTTGTACATGTATTGATGCGTACGACACACACATGGCCATCAGCTCACAACACAACATCATCAGTTTCACTTTCTATCAAAATCAAAGCAAAAAGGGAAACTTGTTCTGCGGACTCTTCTAATAGTCAATCAGACTTTCTTCAACAAAGAAGAATGTCGCACAGATCTGCTGCTGTATTCACATTATTGGGAGTGTAGTAACTTACTGACAGTAAGATTATGACAGTATGGTAATGATGATATCCTGTTTTTTCGAAAAAATTAGGTTTCGTCATTATAGCTGCTGTGTAACGCTTTGGAGGCTGAAAACCTACCACGTTATTGCTCAACGAGGAGGATGACTTCCATTATTCCATCCTATCATCCTCACAGATTATATTGCAATTTGCAAGTAAAGTACATGCGCGCTAGATCATATTATAGTTGAATGTTAAAGACTGTAATTGCACTTTTGATTATAGAGTGGCCGTGGGTAGTTTTTTTTTGTTATAGTCATAGTTTTGTTTAAAAGCCATTATGTTCTGAACTAATGCAGTTTAAAAAATGCAATTGTCTATTACATTAGTTCTATTGGCAGTTCTGTTAAATATCACTTTTCGAAAACGGTCACGAAACCCTTCCCATGACCATTCATATTATTATCTATTAGCAATCGGGATGGAGAGGGAAAGAAAAAAGTGGCTTTTTATGACAATTCGCATGCAACAACCGTAAAAAGTGAATTGTGTTGACAGAGAAGAAGTAGAAGTATAATTTTTTGCAAGTTTGCAAATTATCTCATACATCATATTAAGCCGACTCTATGCATACCTATATACTACTAAAGGATGACTTCTTCTAATGCATATAATTACGATCACAAGATTTCTAGTGCAATAGCATCAGCATTCAAAGTCAAGGTGAGGTTACTTTTTTACAATCAAGTTGTCTCATGTTGATGTGTTGAATGCTGCTAAGCTTGCTGATGTGTGTACAGCGTTGTACAGCGATTCGTGTATCATCATCATATTTTTTGCAATTATTTTAAAATGCAAATATATTTTATTAATGTTTCATGGCTAAATGGAAAAATGAAATGAAAAATGTGCACATCATAATATTATAGTAATATGTAGTTGTCAGCGAATAGACTAATTTTATTCAAACTATTGGCAAACTAGAAGATCAAACCACTTTCTTTCACCTCTGAGCTAATAATGTTGTATCGATACATCATACCATAATAGTATTATCAAAATCTATTGAAAGTGAATAGGTATATTTTTTATTTGTTCACTATCGCTATTTAGCTACATTTCTAACTTGAGAGCAAGGTCGGTGCGATCTCTTCTTTTCTATAATTTTTGACAGCTGTTGTTTGCTGGGCGGTTGCCTTACTTCCTCCTCTCGTTCCTCCTTTGTTTCTCGTTGTTAGCTTTAAGAGAAATAATAATTTTTATTGATGCTGTTGGCGAGGATGAGGCTCATGAAGTCATGAATGATACTTTTCCTGTATAGAATATTTACCTACTCAACCCTTTTAAGATTCAGGTTTCATATAAAGACGTTTCATTTTTGGTAGTTTATTACTGTTTAATTTTATTTGATGTTTTATAATATCAAAAGGGTTTGATGGGGACGTAATAATAAAAAAGCAAACAGGAGTGTCACAAGTTTGCAGCATTGACACAACTATTACATGATAATCTGATAGAGTTCATCTTCTACAACTAGCTTATATGATTTGCTGTTGTGCACAAAAGGGCACACTTTTATTTCACTTTTCTGGTTGACGATCGATTGCCCCACGTAAACTTAGCAAGATGTGTAAAATTACTACTGGCAAACCTGTTGCTTCAATAGTGACGGAGAAGGGCCTGAGAGTCCTGTTATTACTATAAACTAGTGAAATGGAAAGTGCTGTGTAAATTGATTCCGCGGCAGTTGCCAGCCTGCTGGTTGACCGTTTGTCGCCAGATTGGCACTTTTTATCTAACAAAGTAATAATTATTGCTCTAATAGGAAAATGTTTTTTTGAATTTTATTACTTGCAAATTGGTTTCACAAAGCGTTGAACTTAAAAAGAAGGGTGAAGTTATAATTACTTGCATAAAATTTAATAATAAAATGATTACTCTAATTAAATATACCTATGCTAACAATTTTTGTAGTAATTCATCGTTCTACGTGGAAGATTACTGTAAATTCCTGCATCGTCCAAGTCAAGTATATCTGGTATTTCTACTGGAGAGAGTAAAGACGTTGGCTGTGAATGACTATGTGTTGATGCCGTAGATGAAGGTGGATTTTGTTCCTGATCCTCTTTGTTGGAGGATAAGAGTGCACTGAGCCTTTGTAATCCTTTGGAGAGCTTTCTCTTTATTTTAATATAACTAGGTCGTTGATGGGGATCGTTTTCCCAACAGGCCCGCATTATTTTATACCTTGAAAGAAATACATACATAATGACTACACTTTAAATTATATTTGATCATATCCACCTTATCTATGTATTTATATATAGTACATAGAATATAGCTGCTCATAAGTATTTAATCTGATCAAAAAAGCGGATTAGACTATTTTTCACAACGATCTTACATGGCTGCTGTGCAATAAACCGGTTGTTCCATTCTCATCCCATTCTCAAGTTGAGTTATGAAATCGGGACTCCATCCAATGCCCGGGTATGGAGATTGTCCCAAAGTAAAAATTTCATAAAGACAAACACCATAAGCCCAAACATCGCTATTTACTGAAAAAACACGCTGTGATAAAGATTCAATCGCCATCCACTTCCAGGGCAA
>JAHZMV010000283.1:0-13548 GCA_027743765.1 Coecobrya sp. COE2
GATTCATCCAGTATCAACGATCTATTGACCTTGACAGGAGAACACACGCTGACACATGAGTGTGTTGTTTGAAGAAACATCATGGGTTTGTATGAACAGATTTCATACAAAAAATAAATTGTTTGAGTTGCAACATTTTTACTGATATTAACAGACACCAAATGCATGCTGCATAGTTTTATTGCACGATGTAAGATATAATGTCTGAATCTGAATAGTCCTATTGAAGATGAAAAGCATAGTCACAAAGTTGCAGGAAGTGGTCATCGACATGAAAAATACCTGTTTGCGCATTGATAAACCGCTGAGGAAAATGCTACTATTAAGAACAATGGATAGATAAATGTACACAAATCATACGCATTCACTTCACAAGTTGTTTGATTTTTGCTGGGTAAAATGCAAATAATGCTAATGACTTTGTTGTAAATACCTAGTTGTTTGTGAAACGAATGCCATTATTTGAGTTTCTCTTGTCACGTTCCGAATGTCAGTATACGTTGATATGAAATTACAATGGATCCAAATACGTGCTTCAACATTCACCGCATCCTAATAAAGATAACTTTAGATTCATTCCGGATAATCTCATAACTTGTTAATGATGATGATCATTATACCGTAAATGTATTTTAAAGGTGTACCAAAAATATTATTATAGTAAGTGAAGTAGGTATTTCTTCTATTTTTTCCTTATCCTGTTGCTGGAAGAATCATTTCAGTTTAGATGAGTGGGTGGAAGTTAAAGACAATTAAGTTTCCGTATACAGTCAGGGGGTTGGCTAAAAAATGTTACAGATAAAATCGTGCATGATGTTAAACAACGTTGTAAGCATAGTTGCACTTTGAGGTTATGTAGGTATTACATGCTCTATTCATAGTTGCTTCAACTTATTTCTTCAGGTGCATGAATAAACATGAAAGGTTCACACAAATCAAATGTAATATTAATGCTCTTTTTGTGTATGAAAACAGAAAGTGAGCCAAAGTTCATGNNAAAAATGTTACAGATAAAATCGTGCATGATGTTAAACAACGTAGTAAGCATAGTTGCACTTTGAGGTTATGTAGGTATTACATGCTCTATTCATAGTTGCTTCAACTTATTTCTTCAGGTGCATGAATAAACATGAAAGGTTCACACAAATCAAATGTAATATTAATGCTCTTTTTGTGTATGAAAACAGAAAGTGAGCCAAAGTTCATGTTACTTAACTTTCGCCTGTTGAATATTTTCATTTTGACAGACTGATATACCATCAAGAATTGACCTTATAATACTCATTTTGTACATTAACGAATTGTGGTAAATCAATGCATACATAAATGCAAGAAGTAAATGATAGTAGGGGAAGGGGAAACCATTCATTGCAGAAGACGTGATGAAACATTTGAATGGTTAAATAAAAATATTATTCCATTGCAGAAGTTGGCAGCGATAAGATCAAACGCAGATCCAATGAAAGGAGCATACCTCATATCTTCTGTCAACTTTATCTTTTTCAGTAGTATTTGTTTATTTGTGAAATTGTGATCTAGCTAATACATAGGAGTACTTGCTAATTTTTTTCTTAAATATCACTGCGACACATTTTGACATTTCATCAGACTGTACACATACATTGCAAACGCTGTGATTCCAGTCTCTTTCTGTCCTGACTGAGCTAGGGATAGCACATATTTTAGTCATTTATTGTGTTACTGTAAATTCCATTAATATAAGTACAACCACAACATGACCGACTTTGATTTCTCGAACCCCCCAATAACTTTTGAAGAACTGAGTAACTCAGAATTAGGCAAGAAATGGGAGAGTCAATGCCACAAGACGTTTTACGATGAGGGATGGGTTCGTCTTGGAAAAATCAAGGCTGTTTTTGCAAGAAATTACATACGATATTACGAACGAATACGTGATTTCCAGACACAACCGGATGATATTTGGGTCGCCTCTTTTCCAAAATGTGGTAAGTCTGTACTTATCTTCTTAATCCTGGTACATCTACTCATATTATTAGACTACCCCACTTATTTTTGGAATGTCATCTTGCATTTAGGTTTACAGAAACGATTCCCCTATTTTGAGTAAGAGGACAATTATTAAATTGAATCAATATTTCACAGGTACATACTTAACAAAATCCTTGTAAGGAAAAATGTAAAAATGAACATGATGAACATTATCCTATTAATTTAAAGGTTACGCGCAAATTGGTCTCCGAATTTAAAAAGTTTGATTGCTGAAAATGTGTTCAAAAACGAACAGGCCAACAACTCCACTGAAGACGAGAACAAGGCATTTTTTCTTAACAGTTTTGATTTAGTGGATAACTTGCAACGGCCCCGATTTATAAAGACCCATTTGCACTACACCCTGCTTCCTGACGCAATGAAAAATGAAAATTCTCCAAAAATGGTTTACGTGGCGAGAAATCCCAAGGACGCTTGCATTTCCTTTTACCATCATTTCAGACTTATGGATGGATATGGAGGGTCCCTGGAGGATTTTGTAGATGCATTTGTCACCGATAACGGTACCTAATCAACCTCTCTTGCTGACCATTATATTAATGCATAATCTTATGTATTCCATATAAGCCATACTGATTAATTCTAAAATTCCAGTATTTGCTGCCCCTTTCTTCACACACATAAAAGAGTACTGGGAAATAAAAGACAGACCGAACGTACTTTATTTAAAATACGAAGATATGAAAAAGGTTTGATGGAAAATGGAATATAATATAAAAGAATTAGCATTCAACTGTAGAATTATTAATGCTAACACTATTTGTTGATGTTACCAGGATTTACCCTCTGTTATTCGTAAGACTGCAAACTTTTTGGGAAAAGAGCTTAGCGCGGAGCAAGTAGACAAACTGAAAGACCATTTAAGTTTTGAAAGTATGAGCAAGAATCCATCCGTCAACTATGAAGACATCGTGTCAAATATGCGGAATTTGCATGGTACCTTTCACGATTCAAAATTTATGCGTAAAGGCCAAGTTGGCTCTTACAAGGAGGAAATGACACCGGAAATGGTAAGAAAAGCTGGATAATTGGATAGAGAAGAATAAAATTCCAGGACTTTATGAAAATTAGCAATGAAAACTAACTTTGCTGTAATGTACATAATTCCTTTGGCTAGCAGGTAGAGTGAGGATTTATGTATGTGCATATAGTATTTGTATATTTATAAAATTCAAAACAATTATACGAACATTACTATTTTGTGAAAATTAAAATATATAAGACTTATGTTAAGCGCTTTATTTGCCATTCATGTCTTAAATTAATCTATTTTTGACAATAATGTGGAATATTGATCGGCTAATAAATTGTCATATTAAAACTTTTCCATGCTCAAGGCATAACACTTTTCTTTATTCGCTTCACTGACAACTGACAGAATAATATGAAATGTCAAACAAACGGATGAAAAGGAGAGCGAACTGCTAATTTGACAGGCGTATGCTTTGTAGTATTTATTGTGAGCTTTCAAATTCAACCTTATACATATAAGCCTACAGCCTATATTAACTTGTAATCTTCTATGTTCAATATAGCTTTATCGTAAGAAAATGATTTTCTGTCATAATCATTCATGGCAAATTATGTTAAGAACTGACAGGGAAAACCGAAATACCTAAAAATTCATTTTAATGATTGACAGACAGTGGAACAACCATACGATTCTTTGATTTGGTATTTGAGTGAATGAGCATGTGTGAATTCTTTTGATGATGAGCCACTTTCAATCTTATTATGATTTGCCACGAATATTTTAGTAAATGAGGTTCTTTCTTTTATCTTTTCATTTATTTAATTAGTATTGTCTGTATAAATTTATTTATGGAATCTACCCAGGAATAGTGCAGATTGATATTATGATGATTATTGAGAAAGAATATGAGAGATATACAATACTCAGATGAATTTTGGGGAATATATCTAGTGTCATAGTATAATTATGAAAAATAAACATTGCGTAGTAGTATTAGTATCATCATGGCTCAATTGCAGATTGCAGTTTCTTTTAACATTCGTTAAACGAATTTCGTTGCATACAGTGCACATTAAATCTACATATGTATACATATTTGACAGATAACTGATTAAAAGATTAACATTCAATAAAAAATTGTATGAATTAGTACAAAGTGTGTGACACTATTATACAAGTAGTAGGAAGGGATATATAAAAATGCGTAGCTTCCTTAAATGCTCCAATACTGAGAATGGGAACCAATTTAGTTAAACTTGTATGTATGCCTATTATAATTATAACTATAACTTTTGGGATTGTATACAGCAATACATACTGCATCACTGGCTGGCGTCATTCGTGTGTATGTTTTGTTGACTTTTGGGATTGTTGTTATGAATGTGGACGTCTATGAAATGAGGTCAATGATAGATAAAGAGATTCATTTATGATTATTGAGAGGCATCAGCATGATTGAACGAATAATATTATACGCAACGGTTTGGATGAGAAATGAGAATGCATAGTGCAAGCAACCTTGCTGGCTTGCAACGAAAACTAGCACAAAGTTACATAGGTATAATACATTGGTACATAGCCACGAGGCTTTACAAATCCATGTTATGAAAATTAACAAACTGGCAGTTAACAGAAGTGCTCATACAGATTAACTAAATAAGCTCACCAGATATTTTAAAGAGATGGGGATGGGAGCTTGCGACAGTTTTGGTTGGTTAGAATAACATAGATATGCTGCATTTTATGACACTCACTTTTAGAAAATCATTTAGTAGATCAGCAAGAGCAAGAACAACACATTGTAGTTTATACATTAAAAGATTTCATGGTTTTGTTTTAATTAAGCACAATCAAAAAGTCATTAAAACCTACAAAATGACTGATTTTGACTTCTCAAATCCACCGGTGCAATTTTCAGAGTTGGATTCGCCACAAGGAAAAAAGTGGAATGAGCAATGTTGCAATTTGTTTTACGATGAGGGGTACGTGAGAATAGGGAATGTTAACGGTGTGTATGCAAGAAATTATGTTAGATCTTTTGAAAGAATACGTGATTTCCCAGTGTATTCGGATGACATTTGGGTGGCATCTTTTCCAAAATGTGGTAAGTCGTTATTTCATTTCCCGTATATTTAATTTTCATAAACTTGACTGTAACTAAAAAAATCATTTACTAAAAAGGAACCACCTGGACTCAGGAGATGGTCTGGTGCATTATGAATGATTTGGATTTTGAGGGAGCCAAGCTTGGCTATACAAAAGCGATTCCCATACTTTGAGTAAGTTAAGTTATTCTGATCCGCACAATACATTTTTAATTAAAGCTTGAACTAATGAAATGAAAATCGGACTTTGTATTATTTAAATAGGCTTCGAGCAAATTGGTCCCCAAGCTTGGCTAACCTTATCAGACAAACCGTTTTAGAAAATTCAAAATCTGCAAAGGACTCTGCTGAAGCAGCTAATAATAACGAACAGGAAGAAAGTAGAAATATTGAGTTTTTCTTAAACTCGTTTGACCTAGTAGAAAATTTACCTCGACCCCGTTTCGTTAAAAGTCATCTTCACTATTCACTCCTTCCGGACGGGCTGAAAAATGAGAATTCCCCGAAAATGATCTATGTAGCAAGAAACCCGAAAGATGCATGCATTTCGTTTTTTCATCACAGTTGCCTCTTGGACGGATACAAAGGTACTCTCGAGGATTTCGTTGATGCTTTTACAACAGATAATGGTAATTACGCATGAAATCAGCAAACACGGATATACATGAAATCAGCATACATGAATATAGTTTCCGCTAATTAACATAATTTATTCTTCTGTTATAGTCTTCTGTGCTCCATTCTGGACACATCTCAGGGAGTTTTGGGAAATAAAGGATCGCCATAATGTCCTCTTTCTGAAATACGAAGATATGAAAAAGGTTAGCTAATCGTTACCAACATCTTACCTCATAAGAAAATTAGAATGATTTCAAACGCCTTTGACTAACGGTTTCCTCTTTCAAATTGTATAGGACCTTCCATCTATCATTAGACAAACCGCAGACTTTCTCGGAAAAGCCCTAACAGACGAACAGGTAAATATTCTGGAAAAACATTTGAGCTTTGAAAGTATGAAAAACAATCCGTCTGTGAATTACGAAGATATCGTGGGTAATATGAGAAAAATGCATGGCAAAGCTCACGATTCCAAGTTCATGCGAAAGGGAAAGGTAGGATCCTGGAAAGAAGAAATGACTCCAGAAATGGTTGAAAAGTTGGACGCTTGGACAAAAGAAAACCTTATAGAAGGACTATATGAACCTTAAACATCCAATTTATCCTTTTTAAAAGGTTTTCCTAATCAAGATAAAAAAAAAGTGAGACCACATTTCATACATTTTAGTTTACATACCTATATCAAATCCCATTAATATTTTACTGGCAGCTTTAATCCTATCTTAATTATTCATAATTTAATTATTCTAATTTACATTTATGTACCAGTTTAACAATAAAACGTAAAACGTAACAAACCCAAACATTAAGATTGTATGTTTAAAACTTTCATCGTTTTTTCTTCCTTTCATCCAGTCAAACTAAAAACTCCAATTCATACAAAGAATGCACATAACCATAATCTATGCATATTATACATTAATAATCATAATTAGTTAATTATCCCAAATAATTATTCAAAATTCAAATTCATCATTCAATTATTCAAAGCTATACGCTACCCCCACCACCACCTTCAGCTATGCTACCTTTCAGTTCAACGGCTCGTCTTTCTGTAGAGCTGTATGATGGCTATACTGAAGCACATAAAACCAACAAAGATGAAATGCACGCATTTTCGCTCACTACACTTGTCTGGTTGCTCGTTGTTCGTGTAACGGTCAAATTTTTGTGTAGCATCTGCTCAGCATAGATTGGGTTGCTGTTTGTTGGCTGTTTGTGAAGGTGAGCAGTGTGAGTCCTCTTGCTAGTTGGATGGGATGCATGAAAGGAACACTTTTTTGTCGGTTAGGCTATTATTGTTGTCAAAGTAAACATTAGACAGCTTATCATCTCCCGTGTGCCTTACCAGTATCATCTTTAATTATTTAAAAAATTAGTTAACTAATGATTAGCTAGCAGTTTAATAAACTGAAAGTTGGATTGGCGAGGAGATCGGATTTATTTTTCGGTTGGTGTGAAGAAGAAGAGTGAAAAGGTTAACGGTTTTTGGGAAGCTTAACGTGCATACACACGTGCGCTAACAAGTGTGCTGTTAGTTAATTATTGTGAATGTTCATTGATTAATTAAAGTTTTTTTTGTGTATTTACAGAAGTGAAGTAAGTAATTTTTAAGCTTGTTGTGATTAATGGGTTATTTTTATATGGAGGGTTGCATTACAAAATGTAAATTGTAGTGTAGTGTAAATGTTTAATCTGGTTTGTAATTATTCTTTTAGAGATGTCGTCCGAGGATGTGCAGGATCACCTGGACTTTATGCAGTTAAAATTAACGGAAGCATGGGAGCGTCTAAATGGAATCTGGACAAAGGTCGGATATGACGAAGAGGTGTTGGCGAAAAGACAGAATACTGTCGTGAAACATTTAACGGTAAAAAAAATCATTAGAATATTATTGCACGCTTGGTGTCACACAGTTGATTGGATTTTGTATTTTCAGTTTTGTGACAGTTTCAGTGAAGCAAGTTTTTATAATGTATGTTTGGTTTTTTTTAAACTTGTGTGACCTAGGAATTACTTGAAGACATGTGCCAGGAAGCTGAGCATAAATTGGAAGAGAAGAAACAAGCTTTGGAAGTTTTAATGCAAGAGATATCGCAGCTGGGTCGCGACTTAAGTATTGGCCAGGTTCCTGAGGTTCGTGCTGCATCAGGGAAGCCCCTCTTGGAAATGGAAGAGATCCTTGTTGAAATTGCGGATGATTTGAGGAAACGAAAAGCTATCAGGATGGAAAAATACAATAACATTAATGCAAAGGTTGTAGAAATTTCTGATGAGCTTGATGAAACTCCAATGAAAATAGAATTTCAAGGAATTCCGGCTGATAGTCAGGTATGGTTTGAATTTTTCATTTGGTGTCATTTGATGAACTGCATTTTACAATTTAATGCATATATTTATAATTATTAATTATTATTAATGTTTTATCAGGTCAGCAAATTGGAGCATCATCTAGGCCAGCTTCACGAAGAGAAAATTCAGCGCCTGGATAAGTTTTACAATTACAAGAAAACGATAACGGAACTTTTTGAGTTATTAGAAAGAAGCCCTAAAAATGACATGGAATTACTTGTTACGGAGACCGATGAAATCAATTCCAGTCATACTGTCTCTGCCAATGGAGTAAAGGTGCTGAGCCGAGCCACCTTGAGAGCTTTGGAGGAAATCAAAGCAAGGGGGATTGAACAGATAGAAGCAAACACAAGAAAGGGAGTTGCTCTGTGGACAAAAAATTCGAGAACTATGGTCTAGGTTGAGTGCTGACGAGGAGATGATGCTCATTTTTTCACAAGTCCACAGACCAATTTCC
This sequence comes from Coecobrya sp. COE2, assembly GCA_027743765.1. Classification (NCBI taxonomy): domain Eukaryota; kingdom Metazoa; phylum Arthropoda; class Collembola; order Entomobryomorpha; family Entomobryidae; genus Coecobrya; species Coecobrya sp. COE2. The sequence goes on from JAHZMV010000283.1 coordinate 8,537, forward strand.
ACTTCGAGCTGGGAGGAAATTTATAAGCCAAGTGTGTTGAAGGGGGTAAGTTAGCTTGCAAAAGCAAACACCAATCTAACTCAAGTAATAGCAAATTACGTATAAAAGTAAGTAAATTGTGATTTGAAATCCTATAGCTTCAAAAGGAATTGGAACGCTTGGAAGAAGAGAAGCGGTTAAACATGAGCCTTTTCATCAAACAATGCAGAGAAAGGAAATTTATAAGCCAAGTGTGTTGAAGGGGGTAAGTTAGCTGGCAAAAGCAAACACTATTCTAACTCAAGTAATAACAAATTACGTATAAAAGTAAGTAAATTGTGATTTGAAATCTTATAGCTTCAAAAGGAATTGGAACGCTTGGAAGAAGAGAAGCGGTTAAACATGAGCCTTTTCATCAAACAATGCAGAGAAGAACTCTGTGACTTGTGGATGAATAAATGTTTTATGACTTCAGTTCAGATTAGATTCATGGAATCCAATTATCTTGGACTCACACCTTTTGCGATCACCGATTTTAATGATGAGGTATACACTGAAGAGCTGCTAGAAAAACACGAAGCGGAAGTCGAATATTGGAAGAGTTTCATTGAAAGGAACAGTTTCATTGAAAGGAACAAAAAGATTATTGATGGGGTAAGAATAACTTAGTTTGTATATGTCGACTTTAGCAATAAAATATAATTCTACGTTTACTATGAGCAGTTGTAAAATATAATTTTCTGGTAATGATATAGGTTATCAAGCGTGGAGAAATGTTCGCCCAATACAAAACTCACGACCAGAAATCCGATGATCCTAGCCGATTAGCAAACAGAGGAGGTGCCCTTTTGAGAGAAGAAAAAGAGCGGAAAAAATTGGAAAAGGCTATTCCTAAACTGGAGAGCGAACTCAAACAATTGTGTGATGAATTTGAACAAGAATTCGATGCTGGATACGGAATGACAAAGTTTCTTGTGTATGGTCGAACCATTAATGAGATGATTGAACAAGATTGGGAGCAATTTCATGAAGAGAAACGACTGCGAAAGGAGGCGAAAGTATTAAGACATTGGCAAAAAAAAAACATTTTGTTGTATATTTTATTGACTGATCTCCACTAATTAACTGGTGATGTTATTATCTTTTTAGAAAAAGCCAAATGATCCCCCGGGTGCGAACAGAACTATGATGACAACACAACTTGGAAATCCTGGATCCAGAAAACGTCCAGCTACTCCCACTTCTGCGCAGAGAGGAGGAGGAGGTGTAACTCCAGTGAAGAGGAACAAAACTACAGCGTTGACACCGGGGAAAACTTTTCAGTCGCCATTTGTACAGCCTTCCAATGCAGCCGCTCCCAGCAACTCCGTCAAAAGGCCGTTGACTGTAAGAAACTGCATGTTCAAATAGTATAGATTCTCGTATTTGTAGTATGTTGTATAATAGCTTAGAGTTAGACATCACCTCCAACAAACCGGTTACTTTAATTAAAATTACGTAGAAAGTACCCCGAGTAGCTAAAAATAAAAAGCAAGGGAATCAATCTATGAACAAAAGCTGGTATTTTCGACCTAACACATCATCCACTCAAGCGGCGTCTAAGAAAATACTAAGAAAGAGCATTGGCAAAGTTCGTAATGGCTCTTCATTACAATCGGATTCATCCTCTAGTGGTTCCTCCAGCAGTTTTAACAAATGTTCCTCATCTCAACCAAATCTACAATTTCATCTTAGCTCATTGGAGCAACTTAACTTTTCAAAAGTTTTGAGGGGCCATGGACCACCACTAGCAGCGATAAAGGAAAAAACACCAAAAATAGCCTCTGTTAGTTGATAAAGTTAATGAATTATCATATTGGGCTTATCATTTAGCATGACATTTTCTTTTGCCATGTTGCATGATTTTTATGGAATCTCCTAATACGAATGCATCCATTGGTAAATCAATGTAAATCAAAGTGTAGGTAAGATGTCTGTGATGATATCAGATAGGTCGCTTGGGGCATTTCTTCCGTTGTACTGCAGGGAAATAATAGGTCAGCATGGTTTTCTTGTTATTAGCATTACTCTCGTAAAGCAGCAGTGTCACCGTTTAAGATACAACATAACATGACATTAATTCATTCAGTAGTGCTTTATGGCATGCGAAAGTTGCAATCGGTTCATCTGCTGTCGTTTTGCTATAAAAAGTTCTCTGCACGTTGGAATTCATTGTTTGTGATTATGACTAACTGATTGTTACCTGCTAGTGGCAGTTTTAAAACTTTGTGCTGATACTTGATACTGTATAATACAATCTCTTTAATGATAAATCAGCTTCGCTTTTGTCAATGTTTTGGGTACATTAATTTGCACGTGAAAAGCATGAAGGATGATAGAATAGGAAGGAGTATATCGTTTGCCAGCTTAAACTAACACTTATGTTTGTTTGTAGAGTAAAGATAATTTTCCCAAACCGTCGCCATCACCAGTTACTCGTTCCACCAAGAAGATCCCAAGTAAGACAGGGCTTCTGACACGTCAACCATCTGCAGGAAAATTGGTTTATCCTACTAAGCTTACAGGAAAAGAGCAAGTACCACCTTCGTCATTGGATAAGAATTCAAAGGATTCAATCATATCCCCAGTTGCGTCATACTCCGAGTTCACTGTAAGTCAAAACCAAGTGGTTTTTCTTACAATTTACAAGAAAAATGCAGCAAAGTTTACGATCCCAACAACTTACTTATTATATGAGTCATTGTATGTGTTAAATAATTATGTTTTGTTTTCATATTTCAGGATCATTTACTTTGCCAGTCCACTCTAAACTCATCTGCAGTGGTTCCTATACACAAACAAGTTCCTGGACCCAGTGGAACTGTTCCAACAACACCAACCAAATCAGGAATGACTTTCGCACCGGCAAAGCTACCACTATCGGACAACTGCTTTTAAAATATTCAAGTACATAAAACGTTTATGATTAGGAAGAGATGTAAGAATTGCTGTGACTAAATCTGAATTGAATTATTGTAAATTGTAATAATACATTATTATTAGGCATGTATGTAGTAGCTTTTTGATTTGTTTAAGTTCTCGATAGTGTATGTGTCAATATTTGTTGTATTGTGTGATAAGTGTCACGTAGCCTCTTCCTACTATACTTACCCAATGTACATATTTTGCAACGTGTGTTGAGATTGAGATAAACCAGATAATTTGAGATAAGCCAACAATGTCAAAGTATTTTTTGAGTTCGCTTGAGGAACAAAGTAATACATAAATTGCAAATACAGTTTTAACGTTTTTAAAAACTAATTATAGTAACTTTTAATCCATAATTAACGTATTTAAAAAGGTACAGATATTTTATAAATAATGATAAATATAATTTTAATGCCAATGCCAGTCCTTTCTTGTAAGAACCCTCTTGTAAATGAATGATGCATGATGCGTTCTTGTACTCGTTTACTTCAATGTGCATGTCAATAAATTGGGGTTTTTATTAGAAATGATTTTTTTAAATTAACATTTTAATCTATAGGATACCGTAGTCTTTTTGTAAAATTATAAGTACAAAATTGTAAGTACTCGTACTCGATAACCAGAGATTTTATTAAAATTCATGAGCCAATTATAAGTATTATTAATGTCAGAATTTGAAGTGCAAAATATTATGCTGTCAATTCATTGATTTGGTCCTTGTCCTTTCATAATGCTTTGTGTATGGAACCGTCGGATTATCGGACAGGGTAACGATAATAAAAGATAACTAACTTTAAACAATCTGACTGAACCGTGACTCTGGGAGTCAAGCATGCTTTTCCACATGTCATAGTTGTACATACAAAGTTTTTTATGTAAACATAAATACATGTTACATGTCATTGCCCCGCAGCAGCAGCAGCGTTCGTAGACAAAAATGATGAGTGTTTTGTCTGAATGGAATACGTGTGATGTTCCATGTAAGTACTGCAATTAATAAATTGAATTTTCTACTCAAGTAGAATCGCTTACCAGACGACACCAGATAAAGTAAGTTTTTATAGAAGTGAATGACAAAAGAGTTCCATTAACTAAAATGATGTTCAATTAAGTTAAAATCCCATTTGTCATATAAGCGCTTATATCAATGAAACAGTAGTAGCTTGCTGTTCAATTCAAGTGGTTTAATTGGATTAATGTTCCATTAAAGATCTTTTCCCATTTCACTTGAGTGTAGGTGCCAGAGTCATCGTAAAATATACGCTCGCACGGAACAAGAGCTGAGGAGGAAGTAAAGCCAAGTCTGTCAGGCGAGAGCAGCGGCAAGAGTTGTGCAGCTGACGATAAAGAGACAAGAGCTTTTAGACTTTGGTCGCTGTCCGGGAGTGTTTGCGCTGCGCTGCTGCTCTGAATCTCTTTTGTAAATGACAAAAGAGTTCCATTAACTAAAATGATGTTCAATTAAGTTAAAATCCCATTTGTCATATAAGCGCTTATATCAATGAAACAGTAGTAGCATGCTGCTCAATTCAAGTGGCTTAATTGGATTAATGTTCCATTAAAAATCTTTTCCCATTTCACTTGAGTGTAAATAGGTGCCAGAGTCATCGTAAAATATACGCTCGCACGGAACAAGAGGTGAGGAGGAAGTAAAGCCAAGTCTGTCAGGCGAGAGCAGCGGCAAGAGCTGTGCAGCTGACGATAAAGAGACAAGAGCTTTTAGACTTTGGTCGCTGTCCGGGAGTGTTTGCGCTGCGCTGCTGCTCTGAATCTCTTTTGTTAGCTGTCAATAGTAAAAACAAGTGAACCCATAAAATGGAACTTAATTGGGATACCTGGTCTGTACATAATTAGTTTGGTTGTTAAATGATGTAGAGGTTTTATGGGGTAGTTTCTTAATCACAGGGATTAGTCGGCACTTTTTTTGGTAAATTTTTAGTGGATTTGCGTACAGATCAGTCGGACATTTTTTAAAGTAAACATGAATGCGTGGGTGCTCTAGTTTTGTAAATTTGTTAACGTTTTTTACGGTTAATTGTTATATGTGACAGTTGTTTCAATTAAAT
>JAHZMV010000284.1:0-11156 GCA_027743765.1 Coecobrya sp. COE2
AAGACAGGAGGCACCGCCTGAAATTCAATTACTATTGAATGACTCGCAAATTTATGAAAAGGTGGGGTGGATGGAAGTAGAAATGGAATTATTTATATATATGTGCTCTTCAAGGACATACGACCGAAAATCAGAACTTCAGAAGTAATTTGCTAAAATTGTTCGGTGTTTGATGTTGATTTTGCAGTTTGATGAGATGCGGGTAGGGGAAGAGGAATTGAGAAGACAAGACAGTACGCTAATTCAACCTCCTCAAGGACGTCGTCATACTGTTGACCTACCTCAAGTAATGCGAGTAATCTAGGACAGTAAATGATAATTATGGTGCATGTGAGCCGGTAATTATTTCCCTTTTTGCTTCTTTTCAGCAGGGTATTCCTGTTGTCACTAAAGGACTAGAAGAGCCGAACATTCCTTTGGTAGAAAGTGTCAAAGATCAGCATTTGCTAAAGCCTCCTCCCAGCATGGAAAGCAGTAAGTTTTCCGTTGTTGATGAAAAAGTAAATATTTAATGATAAATAAATAAAATTACATCTCCCTCTTCATTTTTCGTTTGCTCTGTAGCTGTTGGCTTTGGAAGACGTGCATCTGACGGTGGTGCTAATCTACAGCAAAAAGAGAAACAGCAACAATCCTGTGAAGGTGGCTGGAGTCATCCCTCCTCCAGGGAGCAGCTGTCCACGGTTAGACAAACAAGAACTGAAGTTATTTACATATTCTTTATTTCATGCAGCGTTAATAAGCGTGACAGCTAATTTGCAAAGTTACATACTTGATTGTTTGGACAGGGGGTTTTACGGAGAGATGCAACATACCTAGCTACACCTGAAGAAGAAATGCTATTTAGAGGGCGAAATCGAAGGACAGGCCTAATTACGGTTGTGGAACGACCTCCAGGTATGTTTGTTATTGATTTTTCGTTGTCTGTTAACTCAGCATAGCATGTTTGTCATTTTAACTGGATACCCTCTTCAATTTTTTTTCTTAGCTGTACACTTATTTCTCATTTTGATTTTGTTTTGTACTAATTTTTTATTTTAAAAACGTTATGCACTTTATTTTATCCTGGCAAAAATTTAAGTTGTCGATCCTGAGTCACATAAGCTTTACATGAAGGGCCCGAGTTTTCCGCACAATTATCCACACGGACAAGGAATGATGGGCATACTGCCCCCGCCATCACATTCTCGGCGACTGTTCCATCACACTTTATCGCGAATTCAACCTCGAAAATATCGAACCTCCTATTACCAACCGCCAGGTGTTTATTTGACGCGCTTTGTTTTATTTTGTTTATTTTATTTTTCCATATTTTTTTGTATCGTGCTTCCTTGGCCGACCTCGCCGTTGCACATTTATGGCTTAGTTTCTTTTCTGTCTACTTGACTCGTTCGCTCGCAATTTTACTCTCTGCATCTGCAATGTTCTCGGCAATGAAGTAGTTGTAATTGTAGACTAAAATCCATTTGGATAATAAAAGAAAATTAATGAGAATTTTTACATTTAGGTCGCGAAACGTACAAAGAATTGTGTCATGTAAGCTGCGAAAGATACAGTCCCGTTCGTAGAGGAAGTGAAGGCACCTGCCCTCCTTCGCCTAGGCTAGCAAAGACACTACAGGTAATGGGAAACTCGGTGAAAAAATACAAAAATTACTGATTGTCTAAAAACGGTATCTAATTTGATGATATTTTTGCCTTATTGCAGCAAAGAGGAGATGATAGGAGACATTCCATAACTTCTTCGTCTCCCTCGTCGCCAGTTAGACTTTTCCAACCGTTAGACTCTCCATTAACTACTCATCCTCCAGTACCCGGACCCCTTGACATTTCTCAAGGACTTCAAGGCCTTCATTTGTATTCCCATGCGGGGACGGGACCACCCAGTCCCTTTTCTTTACAAAATAATCAGACGTTAGCCATGATACAGGAACACGATGTTCTTAAGCACGTCGACCCAGCCGTAAGAAAAAAAGGAAAAAATATGTTTATTTTTTCCAAACCTTGATGATTGTTTATTACAAATACAACACCACATTTTATTTCTCCTTTTTAGGCAACCAGCTTTGCGTATCCCGAAATTTCCGTTACCGACGAATCCGGTTGTTTGCCCGTGTTCCTTCTTCAAGATCAGGACGCTTGTCGTAGACCTTCAATAACCCGCGGAATAGGGAAGCCGCCCCCGACTACCGAAGCTGACAAGGAAATACCCCTTGCCAGTCTGTGATGTTCAGAAGCATCTAAAAGCAATGACCTCCTACTTAAAAACAATATTATGTATCACGCAAATTAATTGAATTTAACGCAACTTAATTCTAAGATCAGAAATGGATTCAGAAAAAATCGGGGTCGTACTATATATCGCGCGTACCGTACTAAAATATTATTCCAAACGCCTAAAAAACTTAAAAACACAACTCTACTTCTGTTTTTCTTTCTTCAATAATGCCATAAAAGTGTAATAAACTATCGTCTATATATTTTCTGTATAGTTGTAAAAAATATAATCTCAGCAATCAAGAACTATATATTACTGTACTCTACTGTGTAACCAACAAACTACCTTTACAACAAACACAACAAAACCCTGTGTCCTTTGTTACTTACCTTTTACCTCTCGTCAATTAAATATTATCAAGTTCAACAACATATTATTATTATTATCATTAATTATTATTATATTTATTATTGTGAACTATATACTGTCTGTTATACTGTGAGTAAAAAAGGATAAAAAGAATATTTGAATATTTAGGAAAATTAAAAAAAGTAATAAATCATTGTTCCTTAAAAAATACCTACTGCGAACACAACATTTGCTACTAAATAAAATGAATACTACACGACGAACCATTTGTATTAATTGATAGGATTAAAAAGTAATAAATCATTGTTCCTTAAAAAATACCTACTGCGAACACAACATTTGCTACTAAATAAAATGAATACTACACGACGAACCATTTGTATTAATTAATAGGATTCGGTCATCATCATCGTTTAACGTTATCTACTACGACGCTCCTGCGGGAGGAACTGATAGTTTTTACTAATTAATTATTAAATTATCCAGTCGCTTTTACTCTCAATACTATAAAAAATGACTTTATATACACTACAGGTTCACCTCTACTCTGAGTTAGTATTTTTTATGAGCAGATTGATGTCGGGGAAAATTATATGATGAATGGGGGATTTAATGATGATGAATACTCTCTCAGCTTTCTTCCATTTGTTTTAGTCTTCTTCTTCGTCTCCGCTGAACTTTGTGACTTACCTAACTCTATTTATCTCTATATACNTATTATTAAATTATCCAGTCGCTTTTACTCTCAATACTATAAAAAATGACTTTATATACACTACAGGTTCACCTCTACTCTGAGTTAGTATTTTTTATGAGCAGATTGATGTCGGGGAAAATTATATGATGAATGGGGGATTTAATGATGATGAATACTCTCTCAGCTTTCTTCCATTTGTTTTAGTCTTCTTCTTCGTCTCCGCTGAACTTTGTGACTTACCTAACTCTATTTATCTCTATATACGTACATATTTTATCATTATTATCCGTAAATAATAATTAACTATGATGATTATAATAATGAACTATTTGTCTACTTTAAATACATTTTTGGTCAGTTAATATTGTCACCGCCGCTGTCGTCGTAATCGTCGTCATTATTTCCGCCGTGAGTCTTGGTACATAAAGTAATACCGAATAAAAATATTTCTGTACGACTACAACAGTTTATAGTAGACAAGTATATTTCTATCTTATCATTAAAATTGTGTAAAATAAATCTTGTAATATGTACTTAACATACAGAATTGTTTTTTAGGTGTTTGATAAGACAGCGTCAAGTGAGAAACAAGATTTGAGAACAAAGATACATACGCACTCGTATGAAAAAAACCCTCTGCAAGTAATAAAAAATAATACTGTTTTTAGTAAAAAAACGCGTTGCAACAATGAAAAGAAAGATGATCCAGTAATAAGAATTTTTTAAAAATGATGAAGCTCCTTTATAAACGATAAGCACATTAAAATACCTACATAAAAATACCAAAGTAATTTTCAACAAAGTATTACTATTGTTGTCGTTATTAATTATTAAAATTAAAGTGATGATGAATTACATGAATAATATTGTCTCTGTGTATCATGCATTTTTGTCGAATTTTTTCTTGGTGTCACTTTGTAAGGTAATCTTTAGATTGGATATACAAAAAACTGTGTGTATTTTCGTTCTTTACAGAAAACTGGTGTTTATATAAATTATATTGGTAAAAATTATTGTTAGAAGTGGAAAATTGATTGTTGTTGTGTACTCTCTGTTGTTTTTAAAAAGCGCCATGGCGGTTGTAACGGAAAAAAATATATAATTGTAATATGATGGGTTATATAAAAATATATATCCATAAAAGTGAAAGGAGAAAAGGAGCGCTTCTTCATAAAGAAAAAAGAATAAAAAGGAAGAATCGTTGTCAAAAACAAAATTGGAATATGAGTTGAAATATGCTTAATTTATTTGAAACGAGAATAATTGCTAAAATAACATGCGCATCAGAACAACTTGCGGTTATTTTTTGTACATTTAACTTTGATTGGTTTTATTTTCAGTTGTTTTTAGTTTTGAGAGTTGCACATTGATCTGAGGGAAATACACAATGATAATAATAATATAATTATTATCTATTTTTTAGCGATGATGATAACGTCACGTGATCTCTACGTTTATGTATAATGTTTGAAAACGCTCTACTACACAATAATTTTTTACATGTATTATATGTACTCATACTGAAAACATCATCATGCAACATAACAATTCATTATAATTATTATTGACTTTCTTCACACAAATATAATTATATATTTGTAAGTAGTAACAACATTTAATGCTTTTTTCATCTCTCTCTCAGATTTTTCCCCCATGACATAACTATACATTTTTTTATAATTTTTTAAAAAACCTGTCAAAGGTATACTTTTTTTCTTCACAAAAATTCAATGGTAATAAGGATGTTTTATTTTTTTATATAATGGAAGCAGCGACATGTATATTTTATAGTTAATATCCTTTAACTTTAATTCTTTATCTTTAATAGTTCATAAATATCCTTTTTATAACACATACGAGTTGTAATAGTAGTAGTTTATATTATATAATTGCTTACATTAACTTAACTTTTTTTCATTTTTTTACATACAGTCTACAACTGTTTACAAGAAAAGTACAATTATTTCATTTTTCTTTACAATAATATAATTTCATCTACAGATCTAATCAGTACATTTAGAATAATAAGCGACAAATTTATATATATGTAGATTTTATAGATAGATTTTTTCATTTTTTTTGACAGTTAACAGAAATAACTTTCAACTTAACTTAGGTATATTTTATACACACATAAATATCATTTTTTCTGAGATGTAGTAGTAATAATAATACAAATACATTTTTTGTTTTTAAAATGTTTTTTGGGAGTTTGCGGAGGAGACAAAAACATTTTTACAAAAAGTGTATCATTGTTTAATATACAAAAATTGAGACAACGTCTGTCTTCGAGAATATATATTTTTTACACAGTAAAAATTCCTTTATATTTGTATATCAAGAGAGATTACTACTTTTGCTATTAGAGTAAATATTTTCGAAAACAAAAAATTAGACAATTATGGCAAGTTTTTTTGTATATACTAGTTAAATATATTTATATTTAATAAATTAACATTAAAGTTATCTTTTTTTAAAAAAAATGCAACAACATCATGCAAAAAATTACAACAGTAAACTGCATACTCACGTCAGGAGGATTGTATCAGTTCAGTATTATAATCAATCATCATAATAATTATTCATTAACTATTAAATTTATTTATGGAGTAATTATTACAATTATTTTTAATAATATGTTTAAGATGCGAGGTCATATAGGTCAGGTTCATCAGGTCATGGCTTGGTTTTTTCTTGGTAATAATAATTTTGTAGATTATTTTTTAGCACTTTTTTCTAAAAAAACACATTGCATACACAATGATGATATATATTGTACTTTTTAAAATAACTTTTTAGTACAGATAGTTAACATTCAACAATTTATGTAAGCGGTTAGAATTTGATTGATATTGAAAACTAAAATCTTTAAAAAAGATTATTGGACAATGAAACTAAATTAGAGAGATATATAAACAATCAATTACTGAATAATTTAATTAATTTAAATATACAACGTGAAATAAATAGGAAAATAGCATATAAATTGATAGAGAGTGATATGTAGCAAATATAAAATACTTTAAAAAGAGATTCCTGACTTTTTCACCTCTGATCCAAAAAAATCCAACAGCATTAATAATTGCGTATTATTTTATCTAGCTAGATGATTTATAAATCAATGATGAGCTACATAAACCTGTGTGTGTAAACGGAAATTACAATCTATAGGTTTTTGCATAATATGAAAAAATAATAAGTTAAAAAACTATTTTTTTATTGCCACGAGGAAAAGTATTAATTTGCTCTTCAGATTCATAACTTGTTTTTTTATTCCTGTTTTTGAGCTGTGGTTATTTCCCCATTTTATAATTTCTTTTCATCTCTCTGGAGTATTTTCCCGACCTATCATCATCCCTGTTATCGCTGTCGTTAGAAAAGTCAGTGTTCTTATATATGAGCTTTCAAATGGCAGTTTACAGTTAACGAACAAATTTTTACTAAAAACTAGTCTAAAAATCAATAGTCAAATCCCAGCTACAAAATTAAATATTGGAATATTATAGTACAAAACAATGCTCACCAATATTTAATCTCTTTAAATTGCTTCTTATAGAAAAAATGGACGACTAGTGGACTATATTAAAGAGTTGAAGTTAGCAAATTATTTTGCAATAACTTAAAAGAATGATTGTTGCATCGAATGAAAAAGTAGGAACAATTCCACACATTCCAACAAAAATTTGAATGTTTCATGACATTTTGCAAATTCACACACAGTTCAACAATGACACATAATAATAATATGTAACAGTAAAATTTGCAGTTTTTTCTCTTCTTCTTCTAACGAGCAAAAATTAGTCTACACAAAAGTTGTACTAAATTTCTTTATAAATTCCTTCCCGAGCTAAAAACTTGCTTTCTATCTATCTTTCACAATAATTTAAAAATTGTACACCTATAATTTTTTAAACATTCTCTGATTTTAACCTGCCCTACTTTAAAATTATTGTTATTGGTAAATGTACTCTGATTTTTCAGATTTTTGCTCCTTGCTTTCGTAAATACTAGAAGGAAGTCTCATTTTTTACGCTGTATTTATTAAACATTATATCATCAATTTATTACCATTTATAATTATTTTTTATTAAATATACGCTTACATGTCTAATGATTGTATTCAGCATTTTTCTTTCCTTATAATTAAATCAGTTTTAGTTACTGTACTAGTATAATTATCTTAATTTGTTCTATAATGTTTGTGGGATGGGATGACAATGGTATATAGTTCATTTTTTAACGCTTTGGATTCTCATTTCACCCTTCTCTACTTATTTTATATTTCATCCATTTTCATTTTTGATGATGGCGATGATTTTTTTCCACTAGTAAATCCTTTAACTGCTACTGCTGCTGCATGGCTGACTCTTTTCACTTCCGGTTGCCTGTCTTCTTGTAAAGGATAAAAATTAGTTTTTGTACTATTCATTTCCATTTCATTCTCAGCCCCTCCAGAGGATCCTGCCTCCAAAAAATTCCAAATTGAAATTCAGGTCTGGTCTCTTGGTACAGTATATAGTATGATCGTACGATGCTGCTGTTGCGTCATAGTTCTCATATGTCAGCACCACCACCTGCAAAACCACCAAAAATAGAAAAGCTGGTTAGATTTAAGCTGATTGAACATCACCTGACTTTTCCAGTGATTTTCCTCTTGTGATGGTTTTAATTTTTACATCAGGGACATATCCACAAGGATATCTTTAATAATAGTATCTCCTGAGGGCTCAAAGAGAGCTTTATTTTTCTACCCGGTATTTTGTACAGTGGGGTAGGTTATAGGTTGGAAATTGTAACATCAAAAACCAGCAGTAAAATGAATATATGGTCAAGGTAAAAGCATTGAAATAATGTAGGCTGTTTCCTGCTACTGTTACACCAAATCTGATCGGATCAAAGAGGACAGGATGTTGTGGGATGTACGTGATCCTTAATTTAATGCGTGAGTTTAAGTGGCTCTGATGATCATTGGGAAAAGTCAGTGAAGCTCTGCAACAAAGCAATGCCTACTTGAAACCGGTCTACTTTCTCCAATATAGCTACTTGTATTTAAAGAAGATGAACATGACTTGACATTCCCAACTACTTTCTCTATATATCGACCAAAGAGAAAACTATCCGCTACTCTGAATTCCATTTTTGCCTCACTGGCTTACGTCATCATCCTCCGCAGTAGCAACATTTTAGGAAGATAACGATGATGATGAAATTCATATCCTTGACGCTATTTGTACTTTATTTTTTTTAGAATATTGCGCTTCTACTGATTCTACAGTGTAGAATTTCTACTGTTACCGCAGGTTGCAACCGTGAGACCGTTACAGATTCCGATGACATGATGAACAACTCATTCATATTGATGTGTAGGGATGTATGTGCTGTGAGAAAATTTGACTTGTGAATTTATACCCGCGAGGTGCTGGAAATAACCTCACCAATTCTATTTTTACTTTTGCTCGTCGTAGGTAATTTTGCAATTTCACAAGAGAAAAAAATAAATCCGTCGGATATACATCGACAATGTTGATCTGATCTAGTTTACTCGTTATGACAGGTATAGAATTTTTCGCTTTCTCTTCTCCCATTATAAAATTTCAACTCCATTCATTCATTCACTCAACTTGTTTTTAGTGGAGAAAGCTCTGGACAGCTCTGTGCAGGATTACATTTTCCCAACATTATTATTTTTTATTACCTACATAATATTTTGGCTCTCTAATTTCAATTTCATATCATCTTTCTCTCTCTGTGTGTGTTATTTTTTGAGTGGATCTTGTCCAGCATCGCTACTCCTGCTGCACCAGGTAGTAAGCAAAAGAAAAGACTCATTCAGTCAGACAAGCTTACCTGTTTTGATAGTATCGACAAAAATTTTAATCTAGGTGCTGTCCTTCACAGTCCAGGCACGTCATTCATTGAACGCAGTAGGTCTTATACAAGTACAGAGGAGACAAGTCAAACGGACAATCCTCTTTTCCTGTTTTTTTCTTTTATCTTTATCTCCAATCTTCCTCGAAAGAACAAGCCGAACATGATAAAAAAATGTATGCTTAAACCCTACTATGATGTATACTATGTCCACACACGCGGCACATTATCTCTCTTGATCGTCGTCATTGCTGCAGTTGCAGCAGAAGTGTAGCAGAGTATGTAATGTATGTATATTTTTTTCTTCAAAAAATGCCACCAGCAGAGAGCTCAACTTTTCTCACCGGGATACCTTTCTCTTCATCATCATCATCATCACCATCACCCGCAACGTCTCATTCCGCATTCGACAGGGTAAGTCCAAAAGAAAGGAAACGGGGATCAACAATGCTTACTTTTACTTTAGCACTTTGTCTACTAACCAGACTAACTGCTGTATAATATTGTCTCTCCGTCTTCTCTTTTGTCCTGCAGGTTTTTTATGAAGCTTGTATGATTTTCTGAGCTTTTGAACCAGCCAAAAAGTACCTTATGTCCTTTGTTGTCACCCGGTCTACTTTGCAGCAAGTGTGTGGAATTAATAGAAAAGACAAAAAGGATAATATTATGGAGTAGTAGCACCAGACTTGGGTATTTGCCGTACCACCACCACCACCAAAAAACACAACATGGAATAATGCATGCTTGTATGAAGTTGTTCTGACCTTGCCTTTCTATGATAATGAGCATGTCGTCTGCCTTTTCTGCAAGTTTAAATAATGTACAACAGATACTCCTTGTTTTTTTGCAGTGTGCAACGGAGAAAGTTTCAAGATGAGTGGGGCCACAACCGCCCTTTTTGAGATTTATGGCCCTTTTTCCTTGCTCCTCTTGAAAATTATTTTGCTATTATTTTCAACCTTTTCTGCTAGAATAAATGCCCTTGCCAAAAAGTTTCCATTTCATTTCTTTAGATCCAAACCTGAATGCAATTAGCTACCTAAATGAATATTTTGTATAATGCATAAATGTTTATCAAATGAAAGGACTAAAGTGGTGGAAAATCTCGTTTAATTTCATTGCCTGTTTATATCAGGGTTTGAAAAAATCTAACAAACCGTGTCACTTTTTTCGAGTAGAAAAGTATCAGTGACTGAATTCTCTGTGAAATTGTGTTATCACCATTCTCGAGTGTTTTCTACATATTATGTACATTTCCCTGAGATTGACCCATGAACTGAATTAAAGATGTGAATTAACAGCAAGATTTACAGACAGTATCAACCAATCTATAGATTCATATCAACAGCGTAAGCTCCACAAATACTCCGATCTCACAAAGTCGAGCATTTGAAAAAGCTAACGTTTTACTGTTTCCAAAAATCTATATATGCCTATGTCCAACCAATTCACGTTGGGTGGGCTCCACATGGCCAAACGAACCTTTGTGTATCGGTTTATTCTCTTCGTCCAATTTTTGCCCTAACTCATTCTCAACTTTCAATCCAAGTGAGTCAACAACAACGTGAGCGTGTAGAGTGTAACAGCATCAGCGCCATCGTGTTCACTTGTGCTCACATCCTCTTTTCTCGGCAGATTGGACAGGTGTAATGAACCTTTCCTTTCACTTTACTTGATCCACCAACCACAACCAGCCATCTAACTAACATCCCTACACGCATACATACACTCGCTCACTCACTCTCCATACAATTTTCTCTTTTCAACATCCCAACCGTGGTTTCATGTAGGGCAACAGACAGATAGACACATTTCTACCACCACCATCACTAAAGGAGAGAAAAGCTATTTCCACTAGGCTACTAGTTTTATTTTATTCCCTTCGTATTTTTCCTCTCTTCTTTCTTTCCGGTTCACTGTTATTAATTACCTTCTTCCTTCATCTCACACAGGCCATCTGTATAAACATGTGCGCACACCTACATAGTCCACTACTCCGTATCTC
>JAHZMV010000285.1:0-19796 GCA_027743765.1 Coecobrya sp. COE2
ATTTTTAGCTTAACAATTAGGCACGTCTTCTCACTTCATTTCACATCAAACGCCACAACTTAAAATAATACATATTAAAAACTTAACTTTTCAGCCTTTTTGGGTTAATACATTATTTTTAGATTTCCATGTACAATAGTCCATGTACGAGTCCCCAGTCAACAAAGGCTCACATTTGGCTTAGTTTTGCTTTTCTCTATTCTCTCGGTTTACATGGACACTTGGATGCTTGCTGATGCTGCATGAATTCCTATTTATGCGATTTCTACAACAAGTGAATCTAATAATCCAACGGGTAGCACTGATGGAAATTTATATTTTTTCCTGCAAATCAAAAAGGCTATTATGACATTGGTATGGTAACAGTAACATTGTATATGGAAAAACGAATTTCCTAGAATTTGCAAAAACCTGACAAGTGCAAATACAACTCTTATCTTTTGCAACTGAAATTATTGTTGGTTGTATCAAATGCTCTTTTGTACAATGCTTTTTACATAAATGTTTTCTGGTTTCAAGATATCGATAATGTGATATCTGTTTCTCTCTACTACAGCTACAGCGCTTTATTAAAAGTAAATCCGTATACTTATTTCATCCATTGATAATAGTTGAAATTGCAATTTCTTGAACACAGTAACTCGAATTTGAATGAACTATGTAACAAAACTATTTGACACAACTACACACACTATGACACGGTTTTGCTTAATTCCATGGGCCAAACTTTCAATCCTGCTGCTAAATATAAGCTCTCAGAGACTCAGACACTTGACGATAAGCCAACCATGCAAAAAAGGATACTGGAATATCTGGACCATGGGCCAAACTTTCAATCCTGCTGCTAAATATAAGCTCTCAGAGACTCAGACACTTGACGATAAGCCAACCATGCAAAAAAGAATACTGGAATATCTGGCTTCCATATAAGGAAAAACCTTTCATTTATCTCCATTAATACTGTATTTATTATAATTTTTCTACATCCAAAGTCACTCTTCTCGTCAGTTTACGCCATCATCATATGAATGTCTTACTAGACGAGTATATAATGTAAACATTGGTTTATTTCTCATCTATAAGTATATCGATGCTATTATTTTACAGGGATACAGCAGTAATATAGGTTTCCGTTTAATTTCTTACACAAATACTGGTGGGTACGCACGGAAAACAAAACCAAATCATTCTCGATAGCAAGCTAAAATGAAACGTAAAGAATTTTATTTAACTAATTTGCAGAGAAAGCGTACCAACTTAGAGGTCGTTTTAGTCAGTTCAGTGAGCTTTTGATAAAGACATTGTTATGTAGGCAGGTATGTATGTTATTATTTGTAGCATTTTTATACTTTTTTGGGCAATAACGCAATCAAGTACACGATATATAGTAAGTCAACTCCTCCTTGCTGTCACCCTCATAACGAGAGAAAAGTTGCAAAATGACTGCAAACTATAAGGTTAAGTGCAGAGTGCAGACGTTGTTACCTTTCTTTATTTTCTTGTCCATTATATTAAAATCAAATGGAAACATCAAATTTAAAAAGTACTCACTTTAATTACACTCCTTCATCTCTTTATTCGGATTAATTAAAAGTTGGCTGAATTTCAATATTCTAAAGGATAGATAAATACACTTGGCAGAGCGCAAAGGACAGGACCACATCCAAAATGGATACCTCATCTGGGTGACCAACTACTTGTAAGTAGAAGATCCTTGCTTGCAAGCTGCAAGATGTAACGTATTATGTATTAATTTTATCTTATATTGTGTTTATGCGCCTAAAGACTAATACATCACATAAAAGAAAAATCTACAAAAAAGGAAATGGGTCTGTGCACAAGTGTCAAATAGAAGAGAAATATCTGAATGTATCATGCCAAAATCAAACTCAAGATGCTTGTTGTAATTACGCATTTAAGCAATTTAAAGACCGGTGTTGGTAGCATGTCTTAGCATATAAGAAAAAATACGGCTTGTGTTTTAAACAGAATGCAAACAATTCCCTAACAAGGATAAAGAAAAATTTCAGAAAAGTCACTAGAAGTGAGAAACTGCATAATATGAAAACTATAATATGGAAGCAACTTTAATTGATTCTAAACCCAATCAAGATCACATTGTTCGGATCTGTTCTGTTATTAATATACTTTTCTAACGTCAATACCAAGAATATCATTTTTGTGTACTGGAAATTTTATCTGTTCAATTTTAGGAATACCTATATCATATACATACCCAAAGGCTTTGATTTTCTGTATTCCAAAGCCTAGCAGACATGTTTCAAAGTCTTGTCTCCTGTGTTTTACCAGAGCATGTTTCAAAGTCTTGTCTCCTGTGTTTTACCAGAGCATGTTTTACCTGGTCAAATACATTTCGTTCCGTCCACTACAGGTTTTTTGAGGTCTTAGAGTCACAATCATAATCATCCATCGTTGTTCTGCCTTCTCTTCATCGGCAAACAAATAAATGTAATAATGAATCTACAATCTACTCGTATCCTGAATTTAGTGAATTTTATGCATCCATACATGAATAC
The DNA here is from genome assembly GCA_027743765.1 of Coecobrya sp. COE2. Taxonomy (NCBI): domain Eukaryota; kingdom Metazoa; phylum Arthropoda; class Collembola; order Entomobryomorpha; family Entomobryidae; genus Coecobrya; species Coecobrya sp. COE2. The sequence continues at coordinate 2,538 of JAHZMV010000285.1, forward strand.
CTGCAAAGTTGAAAGCAAGCACAATAATCATAACAATATCGTGTTCGTACAAACGTATTCAACAAAAATTCCAATTACAAAAATGTAAAATCTGAAAAATCTCCTTTTTCCTCTCCTGATACATAATCATAATCGTGACAACCCTAAGGCGTCAAAATGGCTATAAAATAGGGTTCGACAAGGAAATGTTTATTGTCATTTCATAGCTTACATGCTCAACAATCATAAAAACAGAATGTATATCGGACAATTATGGCCTGTGCACATAATAATAATACATAATACGCAGAAAAGGCGACCACATAATGTAATACAACGACACTCACTCTATCAACATTTTACCTGATTCACGTCGGAGATTATATGACCTTTCAAAAATATGAATCTGACATCGATACATGTAAAAGTATTAAAACTCGTCAAAGTAGTAGTAGTCCAAGTTTTACGCGTGTTGTTGAAGCCATATCACACCACGACAACAACCAAAGTGGTGGTGGCGTATCTGAATATTATTGTGAGTGTTAGTACACCACCACACAATAGCGAGCAACACTATAAAAAGTGTCTGCACTCTGTAGAGATCTTTGGCTATTACCAAAAAAAATTTCACGCCTTTCACACGTTTCATTACAAAACAAAGTCTTGGTTACACCGCTCTCTGTTGGTGAATGTCATATTGCTGGTGTCTGTTGCTGTATTAATATGGTTTTGGTGCACCACGGTATCGCACACCATGATTCGGCAAATATGGAAATTTAACTCGTAATATCGCTGCGCTTTCCTGTTTACGGAATGTGATTATTTATGCACCTACATGTGGTAAAAAGATTCAATGAAAATTGCTCGCTCAACAATAATACGCTTTTTAACAAAACAGAAAAAAGCAATTTCAGTAGTTGGTATATTGAGTATTGTAATATGTACAGCTTAGTATAAGAAACGATGCGTACTTTTACTAAATGTGTCTACGTGTCTCTTACAACGCATTTAATTTCGTGTTTAGGTTTAGGGATAAGTCCTTTCATTCCGACTAACCAGCCGAATTTATTATTTTAAAGTTAAAGGTTTGAGTTAAGAATTGGCGGTATCGTCATTTGGTCACGAATGGTGAAACGCTGGATACTTTTCTGGCCAGTCACACCATGAAACCAAGATAGTATGAAAGTTTGGACGGTATACATAATAGTAAAATCAACCCCTTCGAGAACGTGATAAAATGGCTAAGAAAGCGGAGTAGTTTTTTCTTGCATTTACAAATTATTGATTAGAGATACATATTAAATCTTCACGTCTTTTGCCCACAATTACTACCAAACCGAACAAAAATATTCATTACTTTCCAGGAACATTATGCATGTTAAATGCTTTTGCTCCTTATATTAAATGGGTAAAAATAAGAAAATACTGTATAAAATTTACAACTACTTGTCGGTTCGATTTGATCGAAATAGCCATTCTTGCAATTGTTAGCAGGAATTATAAAGGTAATGGTTGTTTTCATTATAGTTTTACATATAACTGGCCGTATATGCTCTAACCAATTAAAAATAATGCATAAGTTGATAATAATTTATCGTTGTCTCTTCTACCATATTCTCAACGTGAATTAAAATGTAGTTAGGGGTACGGAGTACATATTACATCAAAGAGATTCATATATAACATAATGAACTTTTGCTTAGAAAAACATACTCATTTGGGACATAACGTTCACAGTGAGGCTAGAAAGAAATACCTATGTTCATATAGCGAAAATTCTCAAATCACAACTTATATTACAGTCTGTTCAAGGCAAAGTATAATAAAAGAAAGACTGTCTCGTTAAATGTTTATTCTCATTCGCAAATTGAATGATTCAGGGCAAATTACATCAATTTTAAACAAAGTTGAATGATGAGTAGCGTTGTTTCCTAACTTACCGATTTACGTATCATAGCATTTACTCTATGTCTGAGAGGTAGAAAGAAGGTGATATTATAGTAATAATTATTAATTACTCAACTGATACATGGCCCCAGAATGTTATCCAACAGCTAAAAGTAGTAACCGTTTCGAAGATATCATGAAAAACGATCGTACATACAAAAAGACATTCACACGAAACTTTCACTGTTTTACAACTCCTAAAGCGTATTAAATGTCTAACTGCTGTAAATCAACATTATGATGTCACAAAACAAATGTACGTACATAAACTTGATTTCAATATATTGTAGGGATTGATGTTGGACAATTTTGCATTTTGGAATGATCTTTGTACCGAAATATCTCAGCCCATCTTCTCAAAACATCTATTCGAATAAAAGCAAGTTGAATATAATATTTCATGAACGCTAGGCAGAAAATGTATGAATGTCGTATGCTGTTTTGAACAATGTTGTGTTGTATTACCGTTCAGCAAATGAAAAAACCATTAAAAAGCATGACTTGCCCGTAGCAATATCTATAGTTTCTCTCACACCTGATTTTGATCAAAAGGAAAAATATTAAACACGGCATGCCCTCTGCCCTGAATGGGCGTTTAACAAATAGGACTCCCTTCAACTCAATCCATACTAGATTTGAAAAATTACAGCCATTAATATTTACGATTTTTTCGGACTTCTCCCTACACACAGTAGAGACCAAGCAGCACCCCAGCCACAAAGATATATTTACGAAGGTAGTAGTGGTAGTTAGGACAGAACAAGGAAAATCACCATAAACTTGGCCAACCTTGTACATAATGTTGTACCTTATAATGTACCATATTGATAAATACTCTCGCAACTGCAAATCATGCTGCTGATGATGTGGCGGCAGCCTCACACACACAGTAGAAAAAAGTTTGAATGTTAGGTAAGGTAGGATGTTTTATACTATATAGCATAATAGTGCTTACTACATAATATATAATAGTTTTACCAGTCAAGCACAATATAGTTTTTCACGGAGAAAAGGTAGATAATATGAAAGAGATAAGTACGCAAAGTATGATTAGATGGGCTGTGTAATAAAAATGATGATGGTCACAAAAAGCATAAGTCTTTCTTAAGATTCTTGTTAGAACGAAAAAATGATGAAGGAGAAATCCTACTGCACTGCCCAATAGCTTTGTTGTGTTTTTAAAAGAAGAACAGAAAAAATCTTGTATGGAGGTAATATCCATAATAATACACGGGACGAAAATGATGATGAGCATAACAACACAATAAAATTTGCTTGTACACAAGAAAAAGGAGCAACGCAACACAAAACACATTCCTATAAAAAATGCACATCATATAGGGTACAAGTGAACAGAGAAAAATTCCTGGTTCCAACGATTACTATGATGTGTGATTACTGCTGTGATGTGATTCACTCAAAAATACTATACAAACTTGCGCATATAAATGTACATACATGTTGTACATAAAATAATTTAGTGCATTACTGCTTTACGGTCCGTGGACCTCTAGTATTGCCGCCAAGCAAAGCGAAGAAACAGTCACTTTTAAGTGTTCTGCTGAGTTCTGACACAACACTGATGGACATGGACGGATGGACAAGAAACAAAACGAGCTACATGGTCATTAGCAGATTTTTTAACTTTTTTGTGAAAAAGGTGAGAAAACTCCTTTGCCCCCTTGGACCTTTCACACCATTTAACCACTGGCAGTTTTTACAAATAAGCATATAGCATGCACTACATGGTCATTAGCAGATTTTTTAACTTTTTTGTGAAAAAGGTGAGAAAACTCCTTTGCCCCCTTGGACCTTTCACACCATTTAACCACTGGCAGTTTTTACAAATAAGCATATCTATATAATGCAGCATGTAGAATAGTTATGTACGACTCTTAAAAGTTGTCGTTGATGATGATGACGATCCTCATCATCGTGATCATCATGGTGGTACTTTATAGTATTTAGAAAGGCATACCGCCCCTTATGCATCCAAACAGACACGGATTTCAAGATACATCAGAGTCAGGAGGACACATATATTACATCTCATCATAATCTTCATCCTTACAAATGTGCAGTACAACACAAATATGTTTTCTGTGGATGTTTGTGCGCGCACACACACCATCACAGTTCATTATTATATGGAAGGTGTAAATGTCATGAAATTCTAACAATTAGCTTGTTTCATNGATCCTCATCATCGTGATCATCATGGTGGTACTTTATAGTATTTAGAAAGGCATACCGCCCCTTATGCATCCAAACAGACACGGATTTCAAGATACATCAGAGTCAGGAGGACACATATATTACATCTCATCATAATCTTCATCCTTACAAATGTGCAGTACAACACAAATATGTTTTCTGTGGATGTTTGTGCGCGCACACACACCATCACAGTTCATTATTATATGGAAGGTGTAAATGTCATGAAATTCTAACAATTAGCTTGTTTCATGATACTCTTTGAACTTCTTGGAATTCAATACTGGCATCAAGGGTCAAAATGTAAACTAAATTGCGTTTTAACAACTGCTAAAACGCTTGCTTAATAACTTACACAAAAAAGATATAGAAAAAGTCAGAAATAATGCTAATAACCATAAGTACTACAATTTTTACAACATTTCAAAGCGCATTTAAATTCTCGTTTAGTCACGAAGTTAAGTGAATATAGAGCACGACCAAGACGATCAACTGCAACGAATTACGGATGGATTTAGACAAAGAGTGGCTGGGTAGTAATGGTAATGTTATGTTTTGGTTTTCTGATAGAATAGTACAGTAAACAAATATATACGAGCTTGTTGTTGCTGTTTCAAGGTAATTACTATTCCTCATCATTTTAGCCTTTTGGTGGTCGACTTAAAACATGCAAAGAATTCACTTATAAAATGCAAATAAGGTGAATGGAGTGAGTAGTGATCATCATTTTCATCATCATCATAGAGCACAAAAGGATATACAGTAAATCAGCAGAGAGGAGAGAGAACTTTTTAGAATGTTGTTTTTGATGTTGTGTTTATCACACATGCCAGCCACCATCTCACAACGATTTTGTAGAATTTATTCTACCGCGAGAGATAGTAATTATTATTATGAAATAAAAAGAAAGCGACACATTAACTTAATATGTGAAATACACAAACAACAATGCAATCTGGTAGAAAGAGGATTCTCTTGTCGTTCCTCTTCTTCCTCGGTTGGATGCAAAAATCTTTCAAAGGTGTGGCGTAAGTTAAGCCATATATATACGATATTACAACTTTGCAGTGCAAAATTTAAGTCTGTAACAAATATTCGAATGTCTTATTATCCTTACTGATTTGCTCATAATTTAACGATAATTTAGAGCTTCGACTTTGCTCCAAGGGGCTTTGTATCGGTGCATGCCATTAATTTGACCTTACTTTACAATTGTACGTAAACCCGGACGTAAAGGTTGAGAAGAACATCATGCAACATAATGAGAAGTTGAAAACTCTGTCTATGTAACAACCCTATTTACCATGTTACCAACCACTGATACGCTATTGGGGCTTTGTGAAATGCAGCAGGATTGCAAAATTTCTTATCTGATGTTTGATGCTACTTTAAGAGCCATAATGTTTGTAATGAGTGACAACAATGAAGACTCATTATGACCTTTCAAGCTTAAAGCTTACAACCATTGTTTAAAAATCGTACATAACAATTTTACACATTCTTGTTTATAAATAGTTATATTACTAGCTAAACCTTGAACATTTTACGTACCTTATATCCATTCGGTATCATCATTCAAATGCTTGCATTCACTAGTTAGAATGCGCATATAATGATCAAGCTTTTGATGATCATTTCAACTCCGTCTCCCACACGATTTGTCCGAATAAATAATAGAGCTTTTAGCCTGGGAATACAAAGCTAATACCTGCTATTGTAATGGCTCTAGTTGTGAAGTTATAAGAAGTTATGAGCAGCAGTAATATACTTTTTTAACCATAAAATTGTAAAACTGGAAGCTCCTCAATGTGGGAATCCCTGTCGATTAAAATTATAAATTAAGTTTCTTAGTCGAAAGGGCATGTGAAAGCAACTTTGACGCAAAAAAGTCTTGCAATAGAGCGAAATCAGTGAAGCCTAACTTTCTATTAAGATTGTAAAGGATGTTATTTTAGGTGTATCTCAGATCATATATCATGACTCATGAACATCACGCGTATTTGCTACTACTTTGCTACTGCCATCATTATATATCATAAACAGGCTACATGGTTGAAAGCTAAAAATCAGTTTGATGGTTTCATGAAATAGTGGGTGCAAAGATAACCTTTAATTACCTATTTGGTTCCCTTTCTTTTGTAATTAAGGGAGCAGGCTTCTTCCACAAAATAATATCATACCATCGTTCCAACGGGCTAGTATATATGCCATTATTATTTCTCGTTCTGCAGCCAAGCTAGTTAACCAGACCAAATTTTATATTCCAGTCAGTCAATCATTATAGCCCTGAATATGAATATGAATAGGTAAGCATATGCATCAATATATATTTGTATCTAGGCACAGACATTACACGCCAATCCTTGGCTCGTAAGTACATACTTGTTGGATGGGATTGGGAGAATACTAGTTATACATACATAACACATACCTACATATATCCGAACCTCTATCCCATCGGAATCCGGAGAGTTTGTTTTGCATAAAGTGGAGTCCCAATTAGAAGCAAACAACATCAGCACCCTGCAGGAACTACATGTAACTGACACATTGAGACCAATAAAACCAAGTTTAAAACTCCCAAAGCACTATGAATCATTGTTATTAACTAACAAATAAAATAAAAATTATTACATTTTCTCACTAATGAACTTGTACTGCTTTGTTGGGATTTTACAACAATAGCGAACAAGGAGTATAAGAACCAGAGAAACGCTTGTTTGTAGGCAAATGTGAATTTCTTCTAAATTCTTTACCACTCACAAAGGTGTAGTCTCGTCAACATTCACCACGTCGTCACTATCCGGTAGTACATATATGTATACCTACTCTACTTTGTACTTATTAAATATCTAAGAAAATTACAGAAATAAACGTTAAGATGTAAATTAGTAGTCCATCATGGAAGTGAAGTGGGGGAACAGAACCGACAACTCTACATATATGACCAAAGCACATCAGTTTATGTAACTGCTTATATCTACAACTATCCCTGTTACAAATTAGAAACCTCGTTACAAAAAAACTAATGTACATTTGTAGCCGGTATTTTATTTTACGTTATTTAAGCATTTCTGGTTATTTTCTGATTATTCATCTAACCATACAAAAAAATTAATGATATACGTTTTGTATAAAACTAGCAGAAGCATCAAAACCCATAAGACATGATGGAATTTATAGATCAACTTTATAAGGTAAAAGCAATTGCCATCATCATACCAATCTAAAGCTAACCAGAGCTATTATTGTTATTGAATATTCCCCATTTCATTATCTCTATACCACTATTGTACTTTTCCTAAGAAATGTCAGTGTCAATAAAAACAAATCAACAAAGCGAAAGAAACCTTCAAAATCTTGCTCACCTTTTCTCATTGCTCTCTTCTTTCAATTCTTTCGTCCATAACACAAATTTTGTACTTTTAATAGCTAGATAGATAGGTTCTTGACTGTAGAAATAAACCATCGCCTTCACTCCGTCGTGCAAAGCGAGCCAAATCTAAGGAGACGTTAGGTTAGAGAAGATCGAAATAAAAAGTATAAAATGTGGAGCTAAGCATTGCAGAAGCGAAAGCAAAAGACAACAAAATCACTTTAGCAGTACTTTATGTTTTATTCCCCAGCTTTAATGGGACATTCTCAAGTGTCGAATGTTGGAAAAAATCTCATTTTATTGACCATTCTCTCGTTATAGCGCAAGTAAATTTGATCCTATACTCCTTCCAGTTTTTCTCTTTTTTTATTTAGAAACCCCTCCCGTGATGTTTCTGTTTGGAATTAACGAAAAAATCTTTATAGGATACAATTGCATATTGCGTTGTACATACAAACTAAAATGCATATATGTCTGCTACATATTACTTGTGTACCAATAAGTAAAAATTTAAATGTATACATTTATATAGGTATACACTATCCATATTACCTTTTGTTCCTTTAAAACAAAAAAAAACAAGAGAGAAAGAGGGAGAGAGAGAAAAACTCAAAGAATAAAAAACCTGTCAAACTCGTCCTAATTGACTTGCCTAGTCATTATTATTTCAATGTGTTAGAATTCATCTATCCTCAAGAATTGTGAGGAGACGAAAACATTTTGCTTTGCCATACAGAAACAAGAAAAAAGTACCTACATGTGTAGTATAGTATAGTGAATAAAAAATAGAAATGAGTAATAACATGAGAAATTCGTAGTGTAGAGGGAGATGTAGAAATGATTCAGTAATTCATACAAACTTAAATTTTTTGCTACACGATAATGGCAGTGCAGTGGTGGGTTTTAGTACTTTTGTGGTATTCTGGCTTGTTGTTTGAACAAGTATTATATGGAATGACTCTTGAATTTACTGACAATCTTTTTTTATTATATCCATTCTCTCTGTTCCATGCATGTCGTTTTTTCTTTCTTTCTTTCTTCATCAAAAGAATGAATAGCCAGAAAGGATTTTACCCAACCAAGTTGTATTATTATTGCATGGCACGTCTATCACTAAAAATTTGAATACATTGCAAAAAAGGAAGGTGATGATGATTTTCTCCCTCTCTCGTCACTCAACCCGCCTCACTCACTACTACTTTTACATGTTTTGTGTGTTGTAGTTGTAACAAGAAAGCTATGAAACGATTTCGGACAAGTGATCATTGCTTCACACTCCACAGCACGTGTCCTACCGACAGCTCTTGTGCGTCTGCTGCCAATTAAGCTGCAGCTTTTCCTTTAATAAACATTTCATACAGTCTGTCTGTCACATAATCCTGCATACTAGTCTTTTCGCACACATGGACAGAAACTACACAGACAACTGAAAAATTCCCTTTCCATTGTGACTTGTTTTATTTAAAGAGACAATGGTGATATTGCTGACTGGTCGATGTTGTTAGTACCATTAGTGCACAATTGTAAAAATGCGGTTATGGATAGATTGCTGGTGAAAGAAATATTTTAACTCTGCCAATTAACTGTCGCTGTCTCGTTCGATTTTAATATATGGTTCGTTAATAAGTTAGTCCTTTTCCAGTGCTTGTATATTAGAAAATTATTCACAATTTGAGCACACGTTTTTATGGATTGATATATGTAATTACAATTATTTTATATTTACAGTCTTGTAAAATAAATTAACGAATCTAAATACTTGAATTTCCATCTGGATCTGGTTTTATTGGCCAATTCTCAGGCATGCATAATAAAACTATAATACAATTGCTTACTGCTTTGATGTGTATTCTTTCGATGGAGGACATGGGATGAAGATGATGGAATTATACTATTGTATTGGCAAGTTGACAATTGACATGTTAATGAATATATCATGTTGCAAATACAAAAAAAGATGATGCACTTAAGTCGTTTTATACATGTTATTTAATATCAGACTTCATATTACGTACATGAATGAAGCACTGGCTCTGTCTGCCCACAAAATTGTATTGTATTCCTCAAGCCAGAGCGCCAGCAGGGATAAAAAATCTTACATTTCTTTCTACAAATGTCGGAAAATCGATCACGCCCTCGTAACTTCGACCCTTTCAAAAAAGTTCTAAAATTTCTGATTAAAATTACAAAAATGTACACTAAAGAATTGGGTATCACGTTGCCCCTATTTTTTTTAGAAATTATATCTCTTACTGTAGTTATAGCTTGGGAAAGCCTCAAGTTTTCTGACCCATGCTGACCAAAAACATCAATTGTGTCAGTCAGCAGGACATGAATGTTTAATAAGCAAAATAACAACTGTGTTGACGACTATTCAGGAAAAAAATTCGTGGCTGTGCTCTAATGAAATAAAGGAAAACGACGGATACGTTTAATAAGCGAACAAAATGAGGCTACCCCTGTCGAATTTATCATTAATATTATTCCCTGTTAATGTTATTGTCTGCTCATTGTTGTTCCAGTTCTAAACTGTTGTTGTACTGCACAACATATACAGATATAAGGTACATGTTTCAGTGCAGAGTAGAACTACCGCCGAAATGTGTAGTAGCTTGATAATGGCTGGTCAATATAAAAGCTGCTGCTCAATCAAATGTTTGAAAGAGAGAAAGAACAACTCTTTCTCAAAAAAATGAATGGGTGACAGATGTTATGCTTTTCTTACTCTTTGCACTTTCAATAAAAATTCGTGTCCAGCCAGAAGTAAGAGTCCTGAGAAGTCATGAAATTCTTGTACACATCACATGCTCAATGTCCTACGTTAACTTCTTAACGTGTACAAAATGGTAGCAAACTGACGATAAATGAACAATGACTTTATATGGATCAATAATTGGCATGTAACAGAACAACAAAGAAACAAAAGTTTATAATATGAATGTATATAGAAAGAAAGGGGAGAATAATATGTATAGTTGTACAGAAATATTAATGTAAAAATGCAGACTACTATTCGTTTGTGTTAACTTGCAATGTATAATGTAGCCTGTGCCCTGTTGGGCACCCTTTATATTTATTTTGTATAATCATATTAAAAAAGTGCTAAATGAACCAGCTAAGCTTCATTTACGTCGACACTGTAAAAGGACGAGTAATAAAGCACTCATCTAATTAAAGTGTGTTGCTGACCTGATGAAAATATACATAATGCACATAATGAATTGAATGAAAACGAAAAAATACAATGGATGCAGGGAATAAGTATGTAGCTACGGTCATAGATGCGTGCATACACGTACAATACGTGCAGAAAGGATGGACGGAGTGTTTTTATGCAAGCCACTAGTACAATAAATTAATCAAGAACAAACGGAAGTTTTTAAAGAGTCATAAATAAATTACGCCGCACTGTGCCAAAGTCATTAACTTTTGGCAGCTGACAGGTCATAAAATAAAGACTGCCACTAGTGCCACTGCTAGTGCGTTGTTTTTTGGTGGAGTATTTTACATTATGGAACTAACTTGTAAAATGGCAGCAGTAGTGATGGTGGGAGTGATGAAGATGATGTTGACGACGATAATGGTGGGTCAGTCCGCCGAGTGATTATCAAAGGATCAAAGTGAAACCAGCAAAAAATTAAGTAGGTAATAATCAGCCAGTCAGTAAGAACAGCGGTTGTAATATGATATAACGTAATAATCATATTTTCATTGGCCGAATTGTAATACATATGTCACGAGTTCATTGGAAATTGGGTATGTACCATTAAAGCATTGGTATTTTGCAATTTTCGGCTTGCGCTTCATTGAGACTTTAAAACACAAAAATCATTTACGTCAAAATAGTGGACTACCTGTTCAGCACAAACATGTGAGTGGAAGGCGTTGTCCTCTGGGGTTTAGGTAATGAAGCCTTCCACGTAATTAAGAATTTTCTTTGAATTTCATTTCTCATGGCAGCACGGAATTTTATTTGATATTTAGCCGTCACCAGATTAAAGAAGCTCATTAATTTTTGTGTACGCATTCCTGGTCGTCGCAGCAGTAGCCTCAGAAAGTCAGCCTGAAGTTGTATAAGTTACATTTTCCGTCTAAGTGTTTGTCCATCGACCAAGTCCTGCTTACTCAATTTATTTCCTCAAGACACAAAACACCTTATAATATGGCTGCTAAAGTGCCTTTGCATTTATCACGCTCATGTAAAAACAATTGCATTTTCTTGTTAGAAGCATACTGGGTTAAGGTATAAGCATCAAGAAATTATAATGGATCCATCCATGTATGATCCATTTACAAGGCAGGCAGTAAACAACTTGTATTTAAAAATATCGTTATCAAAGGTTGACCTGCTGGCTATAAGTTAGATAACATGAAAAGTAATCAATACAGTAAGCAAGGTACATACATGCTGATACCAACCGACAACTACAAGGAACTTTGCTTAACAACCCGAATCCAAACAAAAAATCATGAAACTTCATGCAAGTAAAAGATTGCACCACAGGGGACTACGAAAATGTATAACATCCAAAATATTTAAACATGATGCCTATATAGGAAAAAGCTGTTATGTATATGATATTTCGGTTGGATATTTTTAATTTCGCTCACGACGAAGAATACCATAGATGATTTGATTTCCTACTAAATACTACCATCCAACTGATTGGAATGTTATATTATATGCTAAGTGATAGATAGGCATACATCATACTGTGTCCCTTTACATTCTTCCGAACTGTCAAAACTTTCAGACATATTTTTTGACAACTTGAATAATGCGTTTCTCAAATTCACCTGGTATCGTGATGTATACATTAAATTAAATCGGATGCAAATAATATAGCTCATCGTTATATACAAGCACTCCACAAAAAACCTGATAAAAATAAGAAATCCCAACTTTCAGCTAACTCTTTGAAAAGCAATAAGGATTTTCAGCTCATTCCCTGAAAGGGTCAATATTTGGTGCATGTAAGTAAAATTCGCAAATTTTATTGAATCAGTTATGTAGTTATATTTATACAAGTACGTAATATACTGAAGCATATGCCTTTTCAATTTCAATATTACATATTTTATGGTGGGGCAATATATTGGATTGGTTGGTAAATGCACTACTGACCATTTTCATTCATAGACAAATGAATCCATAATATTGGAAACGCTTTCAAAATATTAAATGTAAATATTGGATGAGGTTATTTCGGTAACCGATTTTAATTTGAGCGCAATCTTACAACATGAAAACCGTTGTTCTCTTTTTAATGACCAGTTATATTAATGGCAGAGAATATTTATTTGCAATATTTGCAACATATTTCTCTCTTTTTTGGCAATACATATCCATGTACGTTGCATTGTTATTAAATTACTTCTACGCTCACATATTGCGAGAAAATCAACAAAACACACTATTTAGTCGTAAAATTACCTTGTGTAAATAAATAAGTAGTAAGTAAATGTTGATTGATTACGATTAAAACGTGAGACTGGGTGGGAAGGGCCGAAAATTTACGTATGATTGCAATGTGAAAAGGTAATTGCGCAGGGAGTATGAACTGGACATGTATACCGAAAACTGTATGAAATGTCTTACGGTTGCATCCAATTACGCCTTCCACTATCTCAGTTTATTCTACCACCTTAATTTTAGGTTAGTTTATGTAGGTACCGGAAATAAAGTATTGAATATTTGGAGTACGAACTTTTCACGAAATAGTTTTTCTGCATTGTGATTGGGAGATAGCAAGTTGTTAGAGTGTCTTTTGTAGACGACATTTCTGAGCATTAATACTCTTTTCCGCTTCAGTCATTTGGACAAAAGTGACACACGCAGTTATAAAACGACCAATTTAGATGACTACATAGTAATCACTGAAGGAGGTGGAATATTGGAATTATGTATAACTTTTAAAGCATCCTTTCTAACTATCGCCGGTGGGACGGAATGGAAAGGCCAATATCTTTTCTCTTTTGATAATTTATAGGTCTTTCCCTCCTTGCCTGTGTTAGTTTTATTGCCAGTGTCTAGTAATTTATACGTTACACGACCACGAACTATATATGTACTACATTCTATGCTCAATTCTTTAAGTACGCTCAAGAAAGAATCCAAAATGAATATCAAATAGTTTTGCTTGCGAGAATGGCATTCGTGTCACTTAATTGACAATTTGAATGCAAATACCTGTTTGAAGTGTGGTATTTAAAGCCAACGTGTTTGCCCAATAACACAATGCCATTTTTTAAAGTTCACCAGGATTGGTCGTCTCTAACATATTTTGTAGAGTTGCTGTAATCATTTGCAAGTTGTAGATTGAATTGAAATAAAACACTTCCTTCCTATGTGCACATTTTACTAAAATTGAAAGTTGAGTTGTAGGAGAGGAGGTATTCACGCGTTGTGGATGTAAATTGTTTTACAATTTTGTTTTTCACTTGACTGACATGTATTTGATAATTAGGAACTATTCCAAAATTGACTTGTTTAATCTTTGTACCTTTTTATCATATTGCATTCCGGAATTTTAGTAATTACACATATATATATTCGGCTTATAAAGGAATGTATTAAAGGCCACTTTGTACGAATACGTTTTGTGTCTGTTTGTCCATTAGCACGATATATTGGAAACGATTGCAACTTTTTCAATTCTATTTTCATTACTAGATCCCTTTGAATCGTTGTCACATTACTCAGCCGAGTTCTACCATCAACCTGATTTAGCTGGAGAAGACTCTCCGGGGTGGTGAACTGCAAAATATTTTATTGTCAATTTAAATTCCGGCACAACATGGTAAAACTTATTTTATTGGTCAGTTCACACAAACGTGTAGCTGCCACGATCGGTCAAGGCTCTATCGGTAAGAGGATTTTTATCGTTGATTATTAATGGTTTCCCGCTTCCTTTTCTGTTACTACTCAAGATGTCAATGTCAAACATATAATGTACTTGTGTAATAATGTAATGGAATGCTTATACCATTGGAAATATTATTTGACTAATATAATGTGAGCACGTCAGTTTTGCAAAACAGTTTTGGTTTTACATATCATACGCAATTTCTTTTAGCATTTTCTTTTCTAAACAAACCAAGCCAAAAAGAGAAATTATTTTAGTGATTATTATGTGATTCCTTTATCGGAAAGAAGGTCACATCATCACTAAAATGTTTTAAAGAAAAAGTTAAAAAAATTCTCATCCGTAAATGTTTGGAAAAATTTGTAAATTAGTATTAAATTATATGAAGTTGTAAGAATTTGTTTAAAAATTGAAAAAAAATTGACATTTAAAAAATTTACTCTTAATTATTTAAACTAAATTGTATTTCTATTTTCTTTAAAAAATGATGTAATATCTTGCTTTGTGAGTTATCATTTTTTCTGGTTGTCATAAAATTTGCATATATATGGGTTTTAGTCAATAAATTAATTTCAAATATTCAATATTCAAAAATCCCATATTATCCGGTATTTAGCCTTTAATGATTCCCGCAGAGTTAGAAACTGTGTAGGGACAGGCGTCAATATTAGAAAACTGACAAACGAATTTTCGTACAATGTGCAAAATATCATTCCAATTGTGACAAACCCACATATCACTATCAATAATGCTCCGCTTGTATTACCTCTAATGATAATTGCTTGACGAGTAATAGATGAGGACAGACTTAAATAATAATCCTGATTTAGAATAAATAATCCTGTGTATCCAGCCATTGACCTTTCTTTCACTTTTGGGTAACGGCTAAAGAGAAGTGAGAATCAAATTAATGAAATCAAAGTTACAACCCAGCAGTCCAGCTGCAGACCAGATATCCATAATAATACATCCCATGGTTTATCTGGTAGCTTTGTATATACGCAATACACTGGATATATACTTGTTGGTGTAGAGACAAACTGTGCTCGTGATGTATATGGAAAATGTCGCGAGGGGAAAAGTCGTGTGGGGATAAGTTGGTGGGGGGTATGTCGTGGGGAAAATGTGCTGGGGGAAATGGAACCGTTAAAACCGGCGGTCCCAAGTAGAAACATGAATTTTTAACAAAACCCTCTCTCCTCAGCCAATTCAGGGTAATCCTGCCGTATATATGTATGTTGTAGCAGGATTTGTGATTTAAAGATTTTTGGTAGTAAAAGATACAGACATTAACTTCTAAAAAATCCTCCCGCCAGGCGCCAGAACGGAAATTATATTTAAAACTCTAAGACTGACCTAAGCATTGCAGATCTACATAAACAGAAGTGATTACAAGTTTGTCGAGTTGAAAAGTGATCGATTGTTTACGTGAATTCATTTGGCAAATTTGTCGGTAAGTTTTTGGGACTGTTTGTACTAGAATAGACTAGAAACCAGTCTAATATTTTTTAAACTTGGTTTATTCAACCTTAAGAGCTACTAGGGCTGATTTGTCCTTTCCCAATCAGCATGGTGGATCTGTTCACCTGGCTGTCGTAAACAATCTGAAATTCTTCAAAAAATAGAGGATTTTAAAATATTCAGTTAACCTACCATACACCGCAAGTGAGGAAAGTTATAGAACCAATGGTTGGCCCGTAAATTCAAGCTTAGATATTACAATATATCTAGCTTATACTAAATTATTTAGCTTTCCTTATTAGATAAACTGGAACATTATAGCATATATACATATCATATGGCCAGAGCATGCGATGAAAAATGCAATAAAGAAGCAATGACGTAAAAACCAAGCTGGAGGATTCATATACATGTATATTGGCAACATAATAGCTCATTATAATTCAAATGTTTACGAAAGTCACATTAGTTGGTTGGTATTGTTTTGCTCAATTTCATTGCTGATTACGTCTGAGGCGCAAATTCTTTTAAATTATTAAATATATGCTTATAAAATGCTGAATATCCAGTAAACTTGGATGGCTTTGACACACGTAAGTAATTAAAAATTTATTAACTTGGCCAGCACTTAAGAAAGGAAAAAACTAACATTTAACTTGACATTTAATATGAACGTGCAAATAACTATACAAATACGGATTGAAGCGAAGACTGAATGGAAAACATATTGAAAAATTTAGGTTATTTTTCGATTAAAGAATATCACTTGTTTTCAATAGCTTGTACGTCGTAATTTGGTGTAGTGTTTACGAAGCAGAGTTTGCAGCACCTTCCACCTAAACTCCATCCGTTTTATAAACTTGTTCGCTTGATACGTTTTACGTTATAGGCAAATGTTAGGCAACTAACTGCGGTTGTACTAAAGCATTAAGTAGGTTATGGGGATTTTTTAATACCTAGGTAACCTCATAACACTAAACATATCTATTGTCAGGCGGCAGAACAGAATTTATATTTAAAAATCTAACTGAAAAAAACTGATATTGACAAATGTAAGAGCGGTCACAAGGTTCCTGAGCCGAGGGGCAAAATTGGTAAAAAAAAGTGTGACCGATATCTGTCTCAGTGCTGCTATCTACTTTTTGAAGACAAGTATAGTTGTTTTGTTCAAACACTAGTTTTTGTCATTTAAGCTTTGCCTACGAGTTTAGCTTCACTTTTGATTCTATGTCAAATTGCACTTGAATCTGCTATGTAGTTAGCTATAACTGCTCCATTCAGAGTAAGACATAGAACGTCAAAATGATCGTCACAGGAAAATTCACATCTTTTATTCGACAAACTTTCCAAACTCACAGTATTTTTAAAGCAGGATTATTTGAAATGAAATCCGAAAAATATATTGGAGTATCGATG
>JAHZMV010000286.1:0-18378 GCA_027743765.1 Coecobrya sp. COE2
GGGGGGGAAATGTCGTGGGGGGAAATGTGTGGGGGGAAATAGCATGGAACCGTTTGTAGTAATACCTATATATCAAAATCTGTATGAAATTACATACCTAATTAATTAACTATCATTGTACCGTTGCCAAATTGGCGATTGCAAGTATGTGTTAGTATCTCGTATCGCCCCTATTCTATGTAGTAAGCAATATCTTGAGAGTATAGTTTTTCCTAATTAATTAACCTCGTTAAATATTCCGTTTTTGCCAAGTTGGCTACTAAAAGTATCTTACCAACTATTTTAAATACTCTTTAATAATAATTCCCGATATTAAACTAAGCTTGCTGCAGCCATAAGAAAAGGTGGCTTGAAAAAGGAGGACAATCAATGAATAATGATATATAATTTGCAATCACTAGTTTTTATAGTCATTGGTAGAACTACATTCATTACTTTTTTGTCAAATAAGATTCTTTTATTTCTGTATAAAACTGGGATTTGATTAGGTAATAGACATCAACATAAACTTACTGCATTGACAACTTAAATCTAGCTAATACGTCCATGTAATCTAGCTAAGATAATAATAATTCCTTCAGAATTCCCATATAACAAGCTTTATAACTAAATAATCTGAATTCAAATTACATACACTATAGTAAAAACCTCTAAATAAATCATGAGAAGAAAAGCGTTAGTCCATTTTTATATAAAAGTTTTGACAGTCTAGAGATCTGGCTCAACATTTTGTGAGGGAAATATTCCAATGGATTTCTTTAGGGTTCTGGTTCTGGAGTCTCTTGTTTGACACTCTCGACATTATACGCTTCGACATTGGTGTATTGGAAGGCCCGATGACCGTGCTGAGGAGTTCCTCTTGAGTAGTTGTCCTCATCCAACGGTTCTTGCTTTACATCTTCCAACTGAAATGCAGATAAAAAATATGTATTGTTTTGAAAAGAGAATTAATTGGCCAATAAATAAATAAACATGTAGTGGTAAACTTACAGAAATCAATTGGGAAGCCAAAGGTCCATGGCCTTCAGTCGAAGGTTCACCACCCGCATTTCCGTTATCCTGACCCTGCTCAGGGAGGACGTCAGTGTACGACACTGGGACAAGTGGACGCTGCTGTAGAATTAGCTGATCATCTTGTTCCAGTGGGATGTGGCTGTAAACACCGTCAATACTATCAAGTGACAGAAGAAATATATTACCTATTAATGAATAATTAAATAAAATGCTTATAGTTTTTACAGCATTAATGACTCACTCGACATCGAGATCCCCGTGACAAACGATGTACTTGGTCATGAACTCGGCAGGTTCCCACAACTCGTACGGATGCAGTTGATACATTGTCACTAATGCTGCTTGGCTGTCCACTAGAAGCTTTTCCCTGCTAATGGACCCCCTAATGATAGCACACTGAATCCGATAATTAATAGCCTTTTTAATTTTGGTCCACCAGCCCTTAACCAGTTTCACTGCAAGCAAAGCAAAAAAATAAACAACTATTGAAGCTAAACCATTCATAAAATGATAAAAATATACAAATTTTGTTTGTGCTAATATTAATAATTAAAATAATAATTACCGCTATCGGAATCTGCTTTTCCTGTAGCTTCAAGTGCGATTATCTGCCATTCAGTAGTACTGGGGTGTAAGGGTCCTTTCCTTCTTCCCAGCACGGGAACCTGCCAAATGTGAGAAAAGCGTCTCAACGACTCCAGCATTCGCTTCATCGCTGCAACCTCCTCCAGGGAAGGTGGACCCGAGGGGCGACGACGGGTGGAGTTGACTATCTTAGCCGCTCCTGCAGAACCTCCTGCAGACCGGGAATATTTAATTGGAGCCATATTTAATGGGCCTTGCAAACTGTCAATAATGGTAACAGAAGCACTATTGCACAACAAGAAAACAAAGTCAGTCAGGGTTTTCAAATTAAAATCACAACGAAATTGATGCAGTCAGTTTTTCTGGTCTTAAAAATGAAGTCGGGTTGTTTGTTGGAATAAGGAAAAATTAAAATGCAGCCAAGTGTTCAGGCATAAAACAAAAGACTACTTCTCGCTTCCTCAATGAGGAAGCTTATTACACACAAGTCTCGTTCTCATCATCACTCTTTTAACTTAGGTCAAATCAGAGTTCAGTGCTGAAAGTTCAATTCTAGGTCAATGACCAGATCGGCAAGTGTTGTCAATAGAGTAGAGAGTGAGAGGGAGGGAGCCAAGCAAAAAAGAAATGCTGCATTTCACACACAAGTAGAGTCAGAGTGACTCTGACTGTCAAAATGTGTAGCGGAGCTCCATTCTCCATCCATCAAAGAATTTTGTCTTTATGATCATTATTTTTTAGAGAATAATTATGTACTCATTGGGTTACTCCCGGTAGAGGTAAAACTTGTACTTTCAAATTTGTCAGAAAAAGCCTGCATAGAAATACATAAGTTCAATAATTAATCTGCATACAATTATTGTAATTCCTTATTCAATAAATTACTGGTTTCAATAAAAATTCTCAGTTGACTTCCTAGTTGTAACGCCACATTATAGAATGACCATTATCGTTTGAGAATATGTACATATTTGCGTCCCCTTTGGCCAAAACCTCCCTTTGGAATATTCAAACTAGGATTTTTCTCCCTTTCGAAAGTTTTCTTTTCAATGTCAATGAATAGGAAATGGGTTTTACTTGAAACTGGAAAGACCCATAGATAGTCTCTACTAATACGTCTATGTGCTTTGGGAAAGAGCAAAACTATGAAAAATATACATGTCTCAACAGGCAACAACTTTCTCTTATTCACCAGTTTAGTAAAGAAAGTTGTGAAGACGGATTGTTGCCGATGACAAGTGGTGCCAAGTGCAAGATCTTCTCTTACGCCTCAGGAAATCAATATACCGATTGATAGTAAAACTAGATGAAAATAGGAAAGATGTTCACAGCAAATCAATATGGAAATTATATTTTTTAGCAAAGTTGGGCCTGTAAAATATTTTAATGCAAGAACTTTTTATAGTATATTCTTATGTATGTATATATTTCAATTCACAATTTGGTTAACTGACGATGAGTGTTAGCCACCTAAACAATATTTACCAATTTACTGCTTATCTTGAAACTTTTCATGGCTGCAGTTTAATAGGATAGCTTGGTTTACATTTGGTCTCAATAACAGTAGCTGTCAATATTGTTGCTTTCATAAATAACTGTAATACCTTATTAAAGTGATGGCAAGCAAATCTCACTGCGACAAAAATATTTTGTTTTTTTTTGGGTTTGTTTAATTTAATATTCATGAATCATAACGAGAATATGAAAAGAATTTTCCATGATAAACGTAGAAATATTTTGAAGGCCATTTTATGTACTTTCCCTTAAATATATTTACATTATCCCTTACGTTTAAAGGTAAATAATTTTCAATTCAAATTGTGAAACAACAAGATATATTAGTGGTGCTACGTGAATATGATTTGTGGATGTAATGATCTGACAACGGCCATTGTAAAATTTTGAATTTATTAAATATGAAGAATTTGATTCGGTTGAATGGTATTCATAGTTAAATAAAAACACGACAAATGCTTGCCGCTTATTTAAATGCTTTCGAGCAAATCCCCAACCAGTTAGTAAACAGTATTGAACCGAGCACACTGCATTTTAAAATAGGGGGTTTGGTTTTGCACAATTTGCTTGGCACCAATTTCTCTAAATTCGAATAATCACTAACACTTTCCGAAATGTTTTTTTCTGATCCGAAACTATTAGTTTCGTTTATAATTATTTGTCTTATAAATTTAAATGTTGCAGTTGGTCATAAGTGGTTAATTAATCAATCTTACAATCTTCCATGGAATATTTGTACATTTCATGTTTTTACAATGTCAGAAAAGGATATAAATGTAAGCCCATTTCCAAAATGTGCTATTAGCTCTTGTGTTTACTTGCAGTCCAACTCTTTGCAAATTAAACATTTTGGTAATGATGCCAAATTACAACTCACCTACGCCAGTATTTTCTTAAAACAAAGGCATTTTGGTAGTTGCCTAATTCAACTGTTTTTGTTACAGAGTGGGTCGGAACTTAATAAATTTTCTCGAACACAGCGACTATTTCCAATTTTAAGCCCATATATCCAACGGTATCGAAAGCCTTTCTACATTCCACATCTTATAATTATTCACGTTTTTGATGATTTGCTAATCTTGAATGAAAGGAAGGTGAATGATTTAGTTTACATTCCCGACAAGTATCGGTGGGTTCCGAAATTATTTTTATCAATATTTGCTAAAGAATTCGATCAAAAGCATTTTGTGGCTTGCATAGCTTGCCTGAGGCAAAGTTCTAATGAATATAACACTGTGCGTTGGTTTCCTTTGGGAACAATTGACAAATTTCAAACATTAGTTGACACCTGGAAAATTATTAATAGAGACTTGAGGAGCAGATCACATGAATTTTATAACGGAAGATGGTTGGACCGTCGTGGGTACGTCGACGGATATTGCGATCGTTTATATAAACGAAAAAACTGGATCCCTGAAATAGTGGAATTTGATCAATATTTAGAACCTACTGCATACATTGTAGAGACAAATGAATTCTGGCACTGTAAAAAAGCATTGCTACTTACAAAGATCAATTGTACAGACAAGTACTGCACAGAAGAATTTGAAACCTTTTTACATGTGAAGGAAGCAACAAAACTGGATTATTCTGGCCATACCATGAGATTATCTATTGCTTCAACATCATTCGGATATAGATATGTACTATTTGTGGATCGAAGGGAAATGCATGCAAAATCTTCAATTTTATTTCTTATAGATTTTATGAGCACAGGGGAACTTTTCATTTTATTTGGCACACTATTTCTCACAATGATTTCGTTGTTCCTGACTAAATTCAAAGATTCTATTTTATGGGTGATTTGTTCGATATTTGAACAAAGCCGGATTAAATGTGGTTTAGTAAATCGGAGCAATTGGCTAATTATTATAGGTTGGCTTTTAATAGGAATGTTAATAAGAAGTTTGAATGTGACAAGAATGTTTTCAAAGTTGACATCAGAAACGCAACCACCGGACCTGCCAACGTCTTCTGCTGATTTAATTTTGAAAAGTTCAATTCCAATTATAAGTGAGAAGCGTTTCAAACATTCCGAGTACCTACCAGACAGATTCCAAGTTAACATTGGTGAAAATAGTGATTTAAATATGGAAAGCGTGTTTAGAAATAGGAATAATTTACTTAAGCCGAGAGGCGAGTTTTCTGTGGAGCACGTAAAAAATATTACGATTAATAAGAATACCAATTTTATGGACGCATCAGAGTCCAACGAAGGACAGTTTGGTCGTTTTGCTGTTCTTTTCAGAACGTTGCCATTAGAAACAGTAACAGAGTCTAATGTATATTTGGTTCCAGTTTTAGCTCATTTCGGAAATTTCAAAGTAATTAATAACAAGGAGCCTGATTTATTCACAGACTTCATGAATTGGCGTTTTCTGAGTAACTCTTTTGTGGCCGAGTTTATAAAGCCATTGTTAGGAGGTTTGGTGGAATCTGGAATTGCAGATAGAATTGCCACTATTTATAAAAACGATATTTTAATGTATTACTGTAAACAGTATGCGGAGAAGTTCAAAACTCATTCATGTCGTATTTTGCATAAATCTGTGGACAATGGAGGTTGGCTACAACATGATGACAGTCAAAAACAAAACATGAAAAAGATGTTTGGATCGTATATAGGGTTTTTGGAACTCATGCCCACGCTCCACTTGTCACTCACGTGTATTTGTGTTTCGGCTATTGTTTTTATTTTAGAATTTGCATGGCTTGGGTATTTACATTTCAAACAATTTTCTAAACAAATGCAGCTCTTCAGAGAGCAATGTACAACTGTAAGTATGTGATGTTTTGATGATATTTCGAAGAGAGTTGTAAAAGTATTTTGCAAACAATGATGTATTATTGACGCTTGAATAATTGCTCAAAACAAAAAAGCGCCTGTTTCTTTCTCTCTAAGCTTTGAACGTTATCATCTCATTTGTACTTTATTTTACTTTATCGTGAAATTTCTTGTTTGCGATTATTTGACACGGGTATCGAAATAATTGCTTATTTGCATGCTGTAATATTTGGTTCTGACTGTACTGTACTTTTAAGGCTTCAATCTATTTCAATTTACTTCCCAGAATTCTTTAAATGAAAACTGTCCTGTGGGATTTTAAGAGTATTATTTTATGGATGGCCACTATTAAGCAATAGTAAAGTTAAGCACGATTGACAATTCATTGACATACATACCGCCAAGAATATATATTACTAGAATTTTGCAACTTTGTATAGATCAACTTACCGTTACTAATCTTTACCTTCTTATGGTCGATGGCAACTTTGTCATGTATAGGGTTATAATTTTTACGTATTTTATTTATTAGCTTGGAGGTAATTTTTGTTTCCGTAGTATTGCTATAACATTAAAATCCTCTTTTTCACTAGTTGTTTTTGCATTGACAAAACAATTGGTCATTCATCATTATTTTAAAATATACGCTCTGAGATAAGTTTAACTGTGGACTGTGGACATAAAACTTGAATTGTACATGATTGTGTTAGTTAAAATTCATTCTGTTTTCAAGCAATTTCTAATAAACTATGAATTATGATCCAAATTATATAGAATGAGAGTTTATGGTTTATTACTATTATCATGAATTGTTGTAATCTCTATAAAAATACCGTAATTAGAAATTATACTTGTCCAAATTGTTAGTAAAACAATTATTTTAATACTCCAATGTATTTACTAAAGCTATTTTAAATTAAAATAATAACAATAATTTTTTCATAATTGTATAATTTTTAACATAAACGAGGACGTATTTTCATTCCAGATGCATTCCTTTCCATAAATATGCACATGCATGCTAATAAATCTACAGCGGCTAAAGTAAATTGATTTAAAAGGATTTGTGATATTTAAACTTAAATGTTTCTGTCATAGTTCATATTTAAATTTATGCTTCTGACATTTTGTGCCCATGCTAATTACATATAAGTAATATTTAGATTGATCATTTAACCTTATAATCGGCCTTTATAATTTTCCTATTTTGACAAAGAGAAGCACATGGATATTATTATACATAATTACTTAATCCATATCCTGTGACATATTTTGTACCATAAATTTCCATAAACAGATACATATATGGCAGTGATCATCATGCCACGACAGATCATGGTCCTTAACATAAAATTTTACTCATACTTACTTTTACTTCTCCTTGTTCGTTTTCAAGAGTGATTGGCCAAAATGGCAACGCCATTGTTTTGGAAATCCTATCAACTATTTAACAAAACATATGAAAGAGTAATGTATCCCCATTTCATATCGGTCGACACTTTCAATAAACGTTTTAACACAAGACCAGTCATTAATAAAAAATTAGTTCCCTTTTATTTCTCCTTGACTGTGATATTTACCTACCTTCTGGGTTCTGCTTATGTTTCTTTTAAGTATGTTTTTGTGGATTCGTCAATATTTCCTTCGTATGTCCTACCAGTTCAAATGGTTGGCTCATGTTTGGGTGCAGCTAGTTGCGCTGCTAACTTAATAATGTTGATGTACGGAGATGAGTTTTTCGGGGAATACCTAAACAAACTGTTATTATTTGATCGCAATCTTTTGCAAACAAAAAATAAGCAGGCATGGAAAGATTTACTGTCACACAAACACCTACTTAAGAATGGTAAGAAGAATTAACTAATTACAAAATAATCTGCTGATCAGAAAATCATAATACTTTTGATTTACAGGATTAAAAAGTTTCATCACTGGAAAAGATTCTCAGGATAACCTGGGATTAGTTCTTAATTTAACTGTACTAGTGACATTCTTTCTATCCTGTACAATTGGGCTTGTATTGTCATTAGCAAACCTGGATGCTTTCCACTTTATTTTACAAGACCGAAGTACAACATTTCGAATATTTCGGCAATTCTGTTTCGTTACAGTGTTGTAATATGGTGCTGTATGGAGGGAGGTAGAAGCTTGACCGTACTTATACTACCAATGCTCTTTGAATTTAGTCTTTATTTAAAACATTTGAAAACGATCGGTGATATGCGGCCAGAGGAGAAATCACTTTCTTTA
Source organism: Coecobrya sp. COE2 (assembly GCA_027743765.1). Classification (NCBI taxonomy): domain Eukaryota; kingdom Metazoa; phylum Arthropoda; class Collembola; order Entomobryomorpha; family Entomobryidae; genus Coecobrya; species Coecobrya sp. COE2. The sequence continues at coordinate 8,150 of JAHZMV010000286.1, forward strand.
TAAATACATTCAACTGCAATGTATTACTCAAACTGGGGAACATTCGAATCGAATCATATGTGGTTTGGGGATGTCTGGAGGATTATGTCTTAGTGTGTGTCATTTGCATGGATTGCCATTTCAGGATGGAAAATATTCCCAATTGAAGTCTATGCAACAGGCATTGCCATGACATTTCTTGTATTTGGTGTTATACTTTATACGCTACCCAATATAACAAACTGTTATAAAGCTAGTTTTCAATTATTATTTCGTAAATGGAAAAATGTAGTATTTGACAGTTTCAGAAATAGCTCAAGTCAGTTCCAACTCATTTTTTCTCATTTAAAATTCAAGGTATGGAAAAAACGCGTCAGGGCATTGCAACCTATTACCTTTTACTACGGTATTGCTCGCTTTGATAAGGATACGCAAGTTAACTATTTTATGCAAATTGTTGAGTACACCGTTAATTTGATTTTGCTATTTTAAATATTTGAAGGCAGTTTTTAAAGTTTAGTTAGCAATATCATTTAAGATGACATTTACTTGTAAACGTTAGTCTTTTAACACAATTGTTAGATGTATTTGATTAACAATAAAATGTAATCAAATTTATTGATCTAAATTTTTGAATATCATTTGCTTTCTCAGTTATAAACTTTAAATATAGTCGTCGCTATGACAACATATGCAATTACGACCTCTGCATTCTCCCCATGTACGTGGATTTGAACTCGCTTTTCTACAAACTTTTGTGCATTCCTTTTCGTCAGTCGTCGGGGCAAAGGTTAGCATCCTGGGGCTTAGAATCACACTCTCTTTTTCCATGGGCAATGCCTATAGATTGGTGATATGCGATTAGGATTAAATAAATGATGTAATGAAATAAAATAAAAATGGAGCGCAAATATTTTTATTTCAAGTTTTACCAATTTCCATTAGGAACAAAGTCCATGCAAAAAGCACGAAAACCCAAAATGCCTTCATACTGTAGAAGTCCTTGTCTCAGAAAAATTTAAAATCAATAAATTAAAATAAAATCTAAAAATTTCTCGTTTTAACAAATTCCCTGGCTAAGTTAACATGAATTGTGATCATGTCAAGAAAAAAAACACGAAAATAGTATACTTTCTATTGTCAACAATTATTTTATATACGCACACAATAAATTGTTTCTGCTTTAATGAATGATCTAAACTTTGCGTCATTTCCGGCAAATGACTGCATACGGGTAACTTATAGAGATATACAGATGGTATTACACAAACAGTGTTACATAAGCTTTTGACGTTTTATCTGGCATAATAAAATATATTTAATTTCTGTATTGTTTATTTTAGAGCAAACATGTTGTCATACATACATAATGGACGATAAGGTCTAGGGAATGAGGCATGATATACCTATTTTGAATGTATTGTGTAAATCAATCAATTAATATTGTTTTTGCCATAACCTTGAAATCCATACATTAGGAATTATTGTTTTTTTCTGCAGTTGTACCCATGCGCATGTAAATAACAAATTGCAGCTAAGAGAGAGAAAATAAATGGAAAGAAATTGAAATCTAGAAAGATTGAATAAAAATGACCTAATTTTATGTTTTTATGTATTTTTGTGAAACAAGTTACTAAATGGTTACTAAATTATCAGAATTCACTAAAACCAGGCATCAACAGCATTGGTCAAACGGACATAATTTATGCGTATTATTTTTGTGTCCACCTTTCACTTTTCCAATTGTCAATGACTTTCACCAGATTTTCGAGAATTAGAAAGAAATCTGCATTCAATTGATGTGAATCACGCTTAATTAAAATTCGAGCAGGCCTTTTATGGAACTCCATTACGTTAATGATAAATGCAATCATTCATAATCAAACTCGACTGTTTGTTAGAACTATAAAACTGTTAATAATTTAGGCTAGCAACCAAGAACATAGGAACAAGTAAGTAAAACAGTTTCAATTAGAAAAAAACAACAAGGAAATAACAAGCATTCATTCAAGAATCTACTAAAACAAACCAAAAGCCCAACGAAGCTTGTTGTTTGTTTCATGAAATCATCACTACAAAGAAATCTTTAAACTCGCCATGCATACTACAAGAAATATATTTTATATGAACCGCCAACTAATTGTATATTCGTGGCCACAATATTTTCTTTTAATTATTTCCGCAACCACAATCAAAAAGAGTTTCTGTTGATAATAGTTCCAGAAATTGTAATAATTTACAATCATATTTTGCTGTTCATATTGTACAAATTCTAGATATTTTCTCCTCTCTTAAAAATGTCAATCCTCTTGATTTTCACCATTTCCTTGATTCCAGTTTTGATATATTCTCAGGAATATAATGTACACCAAACAACAGGATTCATCAACAAATGCGCATCTCCTGATCCAAACATTGGCAATGCAACCATCATCAACATTCCCTCCAATTTTACAAGACATGGGAGAAAAGCCGATGTTCCAGCATTACTCAGGTAAATACGAAAGGCTGAATATGCATATTATGTATAGGTACGCATAATATATTTACGTGTGTAATGGCACAAATCGCACATCAAGAACTCGATTGTTTCCCATAGTTTGCAGCAAAATTCACTCAAATGCAAAGAATCCACTGCTTTGAACCATGTTGTGCTTTGGAAGGATGGTTCCATGAAATCCCCGCAGAGTAAAAGCAAACATAGTTGGACCAGAAGTTTTTCTACAGCAGCAGGAGCTTCAAAATATATTCCACCTCACTTTCTCGAGGACGCATCATTTTTTAATGGAAACTTCTACTTTCGTGCAGATGGCGATTACTGCATTCAATCCCAAAGCAACACGTCTATAACTCTCCGTCTCTGTCCTCCTAATTCAGAAGATATTTACCTTCCAAAATGCTGTGCACTGGACGAGGTTAAACACATCGCTAGACGCTGCATAAAACTGCCCAAGAATGAAACAAGATGGAAACCCGAGTTGTACATTGCTGACAGTAACGGCAAACATCTACCTTTCAATTACAATCCTAAAAACTTGAAAATATACATGGAGAACTTAACTTCAAAATGCCGTCCTGTGGAAGGACTGCCCAAAGACTTTTTCAGCGTATGGTCCCCCGCAAACCCGGGAGCGGGTGGTGGACACAATGTAAAGCTGGCTGTAAGAAAGGGAAATCCAAAAAATGTATTCCCAATTGTCTTTTACCCTAGCATAAGGAAATGGCTTCTAAAGGAAAATGTTCACTTTTGTGTTGACGGCACATACCTCGCCAAAGGTGCTTATCCAAATTGGACTCCACATTATAGGGGAGATCCTAAGGATTTTGTGATTTACCTGTGTACCTCAGACATACAAACTAAGGTTGTGAAACAAGATGGTAAAACGTGGGCGTACGCTTTTGTCACTTTAATATCATCTTGTTTTCTTTTTGTAACAGTTGTCATTTATCTTTTGCTCTTGAAGCAACATAACTTGCATGGCCTAACGGTTCTCATGTACAGTTCTGCAATGCTGGGGAGATACCTTTTCGCTTGCATTGCATATTTCATTTCCCTATATCCAAATTATGAAATGACCGGGGTTAGCAAACGGGGATGGCCTTGTGTGACCATTGGCATTTTGGGACACTACTTCTTTTTAACGGGCTACTTATGGCTAACAGTCATGAACTTTAATTTTCTTCGGATATTCTGGAAACCCAAAGTTGTTCAGAGACAAGGGAAGGAATTAAAAACACTTTTGGTCTACTCGTTGATTGCATGGGGATTGCCGGTTATTCTTGTGGGAACATTTATTGGTATTGATCATGCTTACCTAGATCCACTTACTGAGGTCCCTGTTCCAGGATATGGAGATAAGGTCTGCTATGTCGCGAGACCTTTTCGTGGACATTATGTTTATACTCCGATGGGTATCATGCTGGTCCTTAACATGCCTCTGATTGCACTAACATTCCACATCTTTTGGAATGCGAGGACAATGAGACGAAAAAGTTTGCACAATGAAAATTCGTCGACGAAAGGGAATACCGCAGACTTTTCGTATGTCCTGAATTTAGTAATTTTTGATAATTTGGGATTTCACGAGGATTATTTTTTTATATGAACCTGTGCTTTTAGGGCTATATTTTTTCTCAAGCTGTTTATCATCATGGGTGGACGAGACCTGATAAGCTTTTTGACCTGGTATTATCATGAGCCTATTCAAGCAGACGCAATGAGCAAGCCGGTTTGGGTCATAGTTCTTGAAAGTGGAAATTATCTAACACCTGTCCTCTTGTTTGGTCTTTTCTGTTTGAATCAAAGCATGAGGAAGCATTTACTGGAGTGGTATGATAAAAGCCCAGTCAATTTCAGTTCATTTGCTGGAAGGACGGGGACAATGTCAGCCACAAAAACGGGAGAGTTTAAACTTTCAAAAATGCCCACCGGGAATTTTACAAGTGCTGGAGAATCAACAAATTAAATAGTTTTATTGTGATTTTTAAGGGTGGAAATAAGTATTTCTTTTGTAGTAATAGGTGTCCTTTATGTAATTACACACATTTCTTTGCTTTCCTTAAACCAATTATCCTATGTTTGTGGGTTCTATGCTCCTGTGGTTAGAATGTCGGGAGAATTACTACATTTTAATTTGTTCAATATTATCGACTCATTTAGATAACCGCTACAGTGTAATGAGATACCACAACATTCATGTTAATCTATACGCTTACAGATATGTTATAATATACAGCATACGTTCCCAATGTGTATTAGTTTTATTAAACGTATTTCAAAATGTAATTAAAAAGCCACACTTACTGTATCTATTCATTCATTAATTAAACTAGTTTTTCATCCAACATAATTGCCTCTCTTATTCAGTGTAATCGTCCAGCTCCAAACCACATCCAGGGCAGCTACCAGAAGTTACAACAATTTGGAATAAGTATTGATACGATTACCATTATTTGCTATGTTTACTGTCGAATAACAAAAAGATGAAATATCGTTGTTTATCAAGATTTATTCGAAATGATTAAAAGTAAATATTTAGTTCTATTACATCTCCTATTTTTTCTGTGCGTCTTGGGAAACTGTTCACCTATTTTGGAACAGGGCATGAATTCTCAATATCGCCTTAAACGGGTAAGTTTTACTTAAATGTGATAGGAATCAGATTGATTTAAAGTTTAATGTTATTTCCCTTCCGTATAATATTACAGGTAAATTGTATTCAGGTCAACCAGGGCTTCAACGATGTTGATGATTTCGATCCATATTGTGGATTTTGCAAATGGGATCCTTACCTTGATGACTGTATCTGCGATTCTTATGAATTCGACAATGGGGTAAACAATCAGCAAAGAAGAATAAATGATGCACCTCCACTGAGGATTAAAAAATATTCGCTGTTCTCAATGTAGCAAAAGGATGAACACTATATATACTTCGGTACCCGATTTCTTCTTTCAAATTACTGGCTGTTTTACTTTGATTTTTGATAATAAAAGTAAAATATACACATTAAATTTCATTGACAAAGTACCCGCAAAACAAAAAACGTACTTACTTATTATTACTACCGTTTCCGAAGCTTTTCATGCAAGTTGGAAATTAGAATTGTAAAACAAGCATACCAATTTCGTCAATATATATTTTTAAAGTACTCGCAAAACAAAAAACGTACTTACTTATTATTACTACCGTTTCCGAAGCTTTTCATGCAAGTTGGAAATTAGAATTGTAAAACAAGCATACCAATTTCGTCAATATATATTTTTAAACTGAGGTATACGAGCATGCAAAAGGAATCAAATTGGAGATGGGATGTTCTTCATTCTGTGTAACAATAACAATGGGACTGCCACAGTTTCAATAGTCCCCTGTTCTTATGCAATCAAGAAATATTTTAAAAATAATATAAAGCGATAGAAGACTTTCCAGTTTAAGTTAAATTAAATTTTATGCCATAATACTATTTGCAGGGATTTTTTTACCGGTGTTATTAATATCATACCAAGTACAATTTAATTCAGCGATGGCAATGGTAACGCGTTTACATATGAAAAGCGTATACACTATTCATTCCTGGTGTGACCACTCTCTTTCCTGCTTTCCAGTTAAACCATGCCGTTATCAAAATTATTGGGTCATTGCGCATTCTCGTTCTTTCATCTATATAAACCTTATTTACATTATTTGATTTTAACTTTGTTCGTTTTGGATAACCACAAAAATGCCATTTCTTATTAAAAGCGCATACGATTAGTAGGAAACAATACAAATTATTGTTTACACATTATAATTACAGATGTGTGCTTATCTATATAGCAGGAAAACTTCATTTACTTCCTAGTACATTATTTCTACTACTTCATATGTACATTTCTTTCAACTTTCTTACTAGACTGGTAGGCCGAAATAAATTCACAAACCAGTAATATGACTTACGACAATTTCTTAGTAGTCGACGTTAATTCAGATATCCGCATAAACCACATTATTTTGATAACCAATGAATACGGATGTACCACCGTGCCGGATGCATTTCGAGTGTAAAACTGATTATTAATGTATTTATAGGTTATTGGCCGGTGTGTAAAACTGTTTTTTGTTCAAGGTATATAACTGTGAATTTTACTGGATTTGTAATAGTCTTAATCTTGAACTACTTAAACTTGTATTTGAACTTGAACCTAACACATAAATAAATTGGATTTAAAAGGAGAAAAAACACTTCAATGAAATAACATTTTAAAATGAGAGTAAATCAGCCATCCATTGTGTTTGTGTTACTTTGTTTGTTTTTTATAGTTGTCTTGGGTTATTGTTCGCCGATATTCGAGGAGCAACCTAAATCACATTATCGTTTTAAAAGAGTATGACGAATATAGATATACAATATACTTAATTAGTAATTAGCTAATAGTTATAGATAAATTGTCTGAAGTTGTAAGTTTTATAATCAAAAATAGGATCATAATGACGCTGAACCAGATTGTGGATATCTTTGTAAATGGGACGACTTCATGGACGATTGTGTATGCAGTTATCATGAATTTCGCAGGTAATAGAGATACAATTTAAATCGTAATTTAGTGCTAAATTAAGTATTTACAATTCAATAACTAATCTATAAAAATGAATTTTAAATTATAGCCACGCCCCTAGCCGCTTTTGTCGTTTAGTGCCACGATTTATACGCATTCGACTTTGTTAAACAATTTACAAATAAATAAATATGTACATGAGCAGTAAAATTATTTTTGCAACTAATGATTAAAAAAGATGGTATTCTACAAACGATGTCAAGTCAATATTCTATAATTTTCATTTCACCCGAATATTTTCTTCGTCGACGAGTGTCAAATTATGGCCAATTGTCGGGAATGTAATCTTGTTTTTAGGATTAGGACTTAGGACACTCTCTTCTATGCTACCTGTTCCTCTTCTTCTCGCTACTTGATTGATTGCTAAGGAAAGTTATGAAAAGGAAGAAAAATCTGTTTGAAAAATTATCATAAACTTGTTTGTCAAAAGTAAACAAAATCATTATAGATTTCTTATAATATTATAATTATGTATGCAGACATATCCCCATTATCATTTCATTCTTAGGCTAGATTTTTATTTAGCGTTAAGATAGGAATTACGGAAGTGTTGTTTCAAAATTTTCAGGTAGATACAAATTTCCTATATGACATTTATGCAGTATGTACTTTCCGTGTTTCTCGGTTTACTAGTCTCTCGAAAAAAAAGAAAGACCGTTCTAGATTTCTTATAATGCATATTATATTATGTATACATACATATCCCCATTATCATTCTAACGCTAGATTTTTATTTAGCGTTAAGATAGGAATTATCTAAGTGTTATTTCAAAATTTTCAGGTAGATACAAATTTCCTATATGACATTTATGCAGTATGTACTTTCCGTGTTTCTCGGTTTACCAGTCTCTCGATTTATTTCCTGTTCCTGGTTAATTTCATTATAACGACAACGTGGTCTTGTTCAATTCGTGTTGTAAACTTTGTTGTTAAAGAAAGGAATAAACAATGATGAAATTATTACAATATTTCATGTGTGGTCAGTGTGTCTACAATAAATAATATAGGTTGATTTACTACCTACTGAATCTTGCTCCAAAACTAATTAGCCGTTGAAATTTCAATGCAACATACAGGAATACTTTTACAATATTTTCAGATGTCCACTTAAAATAAATTCTAAGAGATTTACATATAGGACGACGATTCTCAATGCCAAATATAAATGCAGTTACCAGAATCAAGCCGAAATGTACATAAAAAACAACTATAACATTATCATTGACTCTAAGGGCTCTTACTTCTTCATTAATGTCTACTTGTGATGCAACAATGTTGTCCTTGTATAGTTTCCTTCGTTTTTCCCATTCATTCCATTCTCTTGCAATTCCAGACTCAAAAATACCACTCAGTCTTTTAAATACCCATTCCCCAGAAATTCTAACATGATCAACACTCCAAGACTTTCTCTTTGTTCCAATTCTTTCCTCTCCCACGGAAATTAACTTGTAAGCCTCTCCACGTGAATTTAATTTCCCATTTTGTTTGTTATCGTTTATAAGTCTTCTTAAAATTGGAACACTTTCGTCTATTAAATCCGACCAGCCTGCAAATGCTGACTTGTCACATTTACTTATAAAATTTAGGTATCCCTCGGGAATCCCATTTTTCATTATTTTATGTAGGACTTGATCATTGGTGTAGCTGTAGATATTTTTTACTATTCCGTCATAATATTTTTTGCCACTTGCAACAATACTTAACACAGTCTCATTTTTGGTTTCGTTAAGCCAATCGTTAAAGTCTTGATTGAAGTCTGAATTCGCCAAACGACGGCCATACATCTTTGCAGATATCAAATTTTGAAAAATAAAATCACTATCTTCTTCCACATCTTCTACTTGAGAGAATATTGTATAGTTTTTCCGCAGCAAATCATTAAAGTATTTGATAGGCAGTGGCATCAATGGCGAACTTAAGTCCGTTATATTTTCTCCACGGTATGCATTACTGATTACGATGCCCATTAGCAACCACAGAATACTTACAAAACGCCATCCAAATTTATTGCAACAATTGCTATCATTAAGGCCCTGTTCCAGAAGAATTTTTACTGCAAATGTTCTTGTGCAAATACAGTTCTTTGACTCACATCCGTATTTAAGAATTACTACAGTAGCCAATGACAGTACAACTAGAGTCAGCCAGAATGGCTTATCAAAAGCGCTAAAGTAGCCAATCACAGATAATCTTCGTAGCTCTTCACTTCCACAGGTAATAAACTGAACGGCAAGATCTTCCAATCTTACATGAATTCCAGCGTCATCCTCAAACACAATCCAGGCCAAGCATTCTTTGCGGTATGATGTTTGCCAGAATTTGTAATCTTCCATGGAATATGGCTTAAACGTAAAGTTTTTGAACACTATTTGAGCCAACAAGACGTTGCTTAGCATTTCGCTATTAAATGAACTAAACTTCTCATAATTCCGACCTATTTGAGAAATTGCTTTCTCCAAAATGTCTTCTTTTAGTGTCACATGAGAGAGGTACGCAATCTTTTCCAAATTAATTCGTTGCAGGTTTATCTCCACCTGTGAATTCGCTTGTTCAATGAGATTATCGTGTGCTTTGATAGTAGCCATGTTCAATTGAATATTAATTCCCAAATCTAATGCAAGGTATATCAAACGCTGTTTTACATTATAAACCAGCCTTAGTGGTTCATTGGAAACATAAACTTGTTTCGTAGTAAGCGTAGCAAATATTTCGTGATTACTGGACTGCAATATTTCCTGAATATTTTCCTCGATGGTAGCTATTACTTGGAATCCGTTGTATTTGGGTAAACGTAATTTTTGCTTTGGACAATTAGTTTTCCCGCATAACGCATATTCGTAGTACATCATATCATAAGATGTCCATACGCCATCATTTGATCTCACCCGAGGAAATATTACATCCTCGTGATGACGGCTATAAAATCTTAACGAGGATGTATTTACCATTCTACTAATATCTAGTAAAGGCTGAAAGAAATAAAGTTGTAAATAGCAAGGCAGGTTAGTAGGGTGTGCTGCCTGTTGGGTTGGAAAGATGCTTTCGGTAAACAAGGAAGTAATGTTTCTGGGAATATTATCCCAATCTAGTTCAAATGAAATATCTTTGGATTTAGTTGCCAACATGACGTCGTAGTACTCTTGGGTGTGATTGGT
>JAHZMV010000287.1:0-13925 GCA_027743765.1 Coecobrya sp. COE2
ATAATACCCCACGCTGCGCATTTCCTTGTGCGTTTGTCATCATCATAACATTATCATGTCATCGTACTAGGAAAAGTTCAAATTTGTCAGTGAAATGCGTATGCACTCAAACTGCTCGAATTTTTACTGCGTATATAAATAATAACAAGAGATAGCGTGTGTGTTTGTATGAAATATGCGTCAGGTTTCATGAGCGGATAAAAAAGTTGGTCGGATCGGACACGGACGGAGAGTTAAATTGTGTGTCGTGATCAGAAAGTTGAAAATTTGTTTCGTATGAACTGCATGAAATCTGATACCACGAACGAGAGAAACACGCTTAAGCCAGCAGAGAGCCGTCTCATCGTCTCTTGTGATCTAATGTAAAACGGTGAATTATGGATATTAAAAAAATTGTTTGATGATCATGATGATGATGATGGCGATGAATATCAGGATATTTGATATACATACACATAAAAAACTTGTATTTACATTTGATTTGGAGTTGATACTCAAACAAGAGCATACAACAAACAGCAGCAGCATTTTTTGTGCAAATAAAATATACTTTTGACAAAAAAAAATCGTATAAACAGACAATTTTTTTGTACCCCATGCGCTCTTGTTGATACTTTGAGAAGCTCGTTAAAGTCGTGTGGAAATCAATATTTTTTTCTACTTTTTCCACTTACGCATGCATAAATAAGTAATGCATGTTTCAGTCTGTACTCAAATTTAATCATTTACGATTCAAAAGGCTAAATATTGGGTTTCACTCAAAAATATTTGGTACCTTTATATAAAAAAAACTAGACCCTATTTCTTTTTTTAAAGTTGCGTACATACTGAATTTTTACACACAATCTTTTTTTCACAATCTTCTTCCCAGTACATCACATGAGGATTGCAAACTGAAAAAGCTGTTTGCATCTCATGATGATAATATTATGCTGATGCGATGAGTTTAAGTTATTTTACTGATGTTTAACTCATGGACTGTGTGTTGTGCATTTCATCACTAAACTTCTCTCTGGTGCTAACGTAAAAAGCGCGTTAGTGTTGATCATGAAGATGAGAAATGAGAAGTAGCAGCATCAACAGAACTCAGCAAAGTAATATCGAACAAGAGACCCGTTAAACCATCAACTTCCTTTCTCTCTCTCTCTCTCCGTCCATCTCTATCTCCTTTCTGCCAATTTATGCTTCCATTCCAACAAACAGCACTTGGCTTAATAATAATAACACGTTTAGATTAACTATTAAAGTCTATCGTTTGTCTAGTCTGCATGTAATATATTTCACCCTTATCCACTCTGAAAACCTCAAAAAATATTCACAATAAGCTTACAATTACATACTATTCTTTATTGTTAGTAACCGTAAAAGAATTATTGAGATAGTGAAAATTGACCAAGCCAAAACTTGCTTTTGCCGCAATAGTAGCTAGTAGTGGTAGTATCAAGCCAAACCACCACCCAACCACTTTGTTTCTAATCATAATCATTATCATCATTTATACCGGAATAAAATTACCTATATATTTTTTTCTTCAGTTTGTAATCATTCGCTACGATGATAATAATTCATAGATTGACAGATAAATTCATACCTTCTTATTTCATTTCATATTAAAATTTTCAACATTTATTCCTCAAGCAAATCAACATAACTCATATAAAATTCTGTCATACTGGCTTAGCCTCCACCGTGTAATATCGTCAACCCATTCTTGCAAGCCAAAGAGTAAACAGAAAATTCATAAAAAATTCATCATCCTCAATCCTCACACATCCTCCTCTCTATAATATAGTTTCCTCTGCCGCAGCACTTATGTAATTCAAGCTGTCTATTTGTACAACTTTGTGTGTGGTTGGCTGTGTGGCTCCTGTATATTCTCTAGAGTGCAGTGCTAACTGCTGCCGTTGCACAATGAATGAGCAGAGAGGAGAATTCACAATGAACTCCTCACATAGCATAAAAAACACATTTTCCCGTTTTTATACCTTGGCAAGATAAAAAAAACATTGTATTTTCAGTTTGAATTGAATTTTATAGTATGAAATGAAAGGAGATCCCGCAACAAAACTTTGTACAACGGTGGCAGCAGCCGCCGCAGTAGTTTTTACACAGCAGAAAAAAAATAACAGGCTAGTAGACCAACCTTGCCTTCCGTTCTTCCCTTGCAATTCCGCAAGCTACTATGCGAAACACAGTAATTTTCTTCTTGTCAAACAATCAGAAGGAGTTGTAGAAAAGTCATAGCGTACGTACAAATTTGATTGTATTTTGTGCACAGTAAAAAGTTGGTTGGTAGGTAGTTTTCTTCGTGTCGAAATAAATTATTTAACAAGACAGAAAGAGTAATAAAATCAACCAGGTTGAGCGAACACAGTAAGATTTTTTTTTTGTTTTTTGGCTAGCATCACACATAATGCCACACAATGCTAGGGATATTTTCTTGCGAGAAACTTGAGTGAGCTTTTGGGATGATGAACAGAATGGATGAATGGGGAAATTAAAAGTGAGTTGGCTTTGACTTGACTGACTTCTTGAGGAAGAATGATAATGCGCACACACAATACCACCATTTGTCCTTCACTTTTGTCGTTGTACAATCAACATAGCGTCTTGTGAACAAAACGGTAGTAAAGATGGTGAGTTGAGATGGTGTGACTCATATATATATTGTCTCTGTCAGCTTGAGTCTTTGTTACTTCCTAAGTGACTTTGAAACTAATTAGAAGGCTTTATTGACACTAATTTTCTTACATGGTGGTGTAAATTAGTCGGTACGTTTAGTTTGCTCAGTCGCATAAACTCATACGCAGTATATTTTATGAGAGAGAGGATGTATACATAAACGTGTACGCTTTCCGCTTAGTTTTATATTCCATTTTCATTAAATCACGGAAGGAAGTTGTAAAAAGTAAAAACTATTTTTTTGTAATTTTGTAGAGAAAATGGCGAGGAAAGGAAATGAATGAAAGATAATTACTAAATTGCTATTAAGCTAAAAATGAAGGAAGGGTTGTCTGAATACTTACCTGAACTCTGGCAGTTAGTGTGTGTACGGTAGCTTCCATTTCGTGCAGCTCATGTTCCATTTTGTTAGTGTTGAGGGAAAGATGGGTGGATGACGGGAAGCTTGACAAGACTCCGTGCATCTTTTCCAAATCAACATGATTGTTTGTGATGTCCTCGTCAAGACTCTGTACATAATGTCATTAGGATAGACAGACACAGAAAGAAGGGATAAATGAACAAGGTCATAAAAAATTGAGTGGGCGGGAGTAATAGGTATATTATTTTATGCATTTTTACTCACTTGGCAATTCTGCAAAGCTTGCTTGAGGATATCTTGTGACAGCTCGAAAAATGAAGCCCACTGATCCACCCTGGCACGTAGTGTATCCTGAAGCCTTCTCGTCTGTTTTGAGATGAAAAACAATACGTTATATTTACCTTGGCGAAAAATATATATGAAGACAGTTTTTTTCAAGTCTTGAAATAATTTTGGCATCTTGCCTTCAAAGTCATCCTGCCAAAAGTTGCAAACTTTTCCCTGATCACATGAGCCGTTTCCAACTCCTCTGTCACCTGCACGTCAATACCGCTCAGGCCAGCCAAGAGCGCCCCGATCCTTTCTGCGTCCTTGGGCTCCAACTCGGTATCCTTTTTGATGGTATTTAGCTGATGCTTCTTGTTCAAAATTTGAGCCTTGAGAATTTGCAACTTTTCCAGGTAGCTGTACAAATCATCCTCAGTTTCTACTGTGATCCTCATGCATTCCAAGGTGTCCTTGATGTCACTCACGTCTTTGTCCATTGCATTCAATCGGACGGCCAAGGCCACTGATGGACTGTCAGCCTCGCTTTGGATATAGCTTGCCTTTTCCGTTTGAGTTATTACGGAAGATAGGGCAAGCCAACGGTCTTCAAAGTTGGCGTAGTTGTCACGAATGGAGGGTTCATCGGTTACGGGAAGTACACGAAGGGCAGAGTCAAGCAAGGTGGACGATTCATTTTTCAGAGGCTGTTGGCTTTCCAGTTGCGCTTTCAACTCCTGCCAAAAAATAAATAGAAACACAAAGTATAATTAGATACATAAATGGTAATCAGCGGTCAGATAAATATTTTTTCTTGGCCAACTCACCCAGAAATCATAGGGATGACTCTGTGGCTGTAATGCAATCGCATCCATCTTCGCCTCCGCCTTCTGCAGCCAACTCTTTAGTCGATGAATCAGCCTCTCGTAATTCAAAAATGCGTCTCTGAATCCAACCAAACATTGAAGTCCACTCGTGATCCTGTTACTGATGTTCAACAAATCCTCAACAAGACTGTCCGTCTTTCCCTCCAACTCTGGACATGCCACTGTGGCAAGCAGACTCTCGCTCACGGTTCTCAACTGCATCAATCTCGCTTGATGTACAATCACATCACTGTACAACGCTTGGAATGTACTACAGCACCGCTCACAGTCCGTGCTTGCCACTGCCTTCAAACTGGGAATTTTCCGGGACGCCTGGGCCAGCCAATTGGTCTCTTCGTTCAAGCCATGTTCCAACCTACTCCAGCGCGCTGACGCCACAGCCATTTGTTGCCTTCTCTTCGCAGCCCGTTCCAAAATGGAGGTGGCTTGATTGTAAAGCCTTTGATGGAGTTCCTTATGCGCCTCCCGGGTACTTACATCCAAATCGTATTCCAACTTTTCCAATGCCTGTTGACATCTCTTCAAATTTCCGAAAAAGTTGCGATTCTTCTGCAGCTCTTCCTGCAAATGAGGTAAATTTTTCACAGCCAGCTTTTCCTCAACTAGAGCCTCCGCTACCTCAATCACTTGACTAAATTCTTGTAGTGTTTGTTCGTACTCCTCCGCCAAAGACATGATTTGTATCAAGCGGTCCTTTTCTTCAGTTAGTAAAGCTTCGGTGTTCACTAGTTGGATGTTCACCTCAGAAAGCTGTTGTCCGAGTGGTCCACTATCTGAACCGCTGTCCTCAATCCATTTGTAGACCACCTCGGAGTTGTCATAAACGTCTTGTTTGATCTTGTGGAAGTCGGGTTCAATAGTGTCTACTTGACTGAGCTTATCTGAAGGTGTAATTTTGGGCTGCTCAGTGATTTCCAGGATTTTGTCAATGAATCCATTCAAGTTTCGCTTGTCCCCTTCTACCAATTTCTGGAAGTTTTGATATTCTTCTAATGACTTCCTCAAGGAATCTGCATTGACTCTTACATTCTCTTGAGCTTGGTGACTCCATGATCCAGCTCCACTCAAAATATCGTACACATGATCTTTCACTTCTGGATTCATTTTGAATTTGTCCAGAGAATTCTTAACCCCTTCCATGGTGTCATCTATGCTACGAAGCTTATCATGTAAGTCACTATGCATGTCCAGTTTTTCAGTGATTTGTCGACTGGGGTCATCCTTCAAGTCAGACGATCGGCGTTTAAGTGTTTGGATGAGCACCGTGAGAATCTCAATTATTTCCAGGATTTCTTCTACGAACACGGTTTCTTCAGAGGATTGTGGTTCCCCGGTTCCACTTTGGTTTGCAGTACGTTCTTGGACAGCTTTGCATTTTTCTGCCACTCGCTCAAGCTCTTCATCTACCTTTTCGCCTGTTTTCCCGGATAAAAGTGTTGAAGGCTTGGCACTGAGCAGTTTTTGGAGCTCTTTCTTGAAATCCACCACTTTGCCTAATAGTTGTAGTTCCTGAGGAGAAGGACCTGGAATTTCGACTACAGGAACTGGTTTCGCTTCCTCTGAATCCTTTTTTTCAAACGTGACCTTTTTCTTTTCCTTTTTGATTTTATGTGTTTTTCCTTCCAGTGGAGAGCTAGGTTCTTCCACTGGCGCAGGGTGGGTCACAGGTACTACCGTTATGTTGGAATCATCACCACCTTCCTCCATTCCATCATCTGACGTCAGAAGAACTGACTCGGTTGGTCCCAGTGTTATGGAAATGCCCTCATCTTGTCGCTGCAAAACGGGTGGAGAATCCCTTCTGGTTACGGTTGGCTCTGGTGGTGACGCAGCCCTCATTTGTCTGGCACTATCTACCATTTCCATAGGCGTAATGGTGGGACTGCTGATCTTGACCACGTACTGTATTTGTGACTCTGGTGTTGGTGGTTCCACGCTCACTGTCACAGGTTCAGGTTGTTTCTGTTGTTCTTGCGGTTCAATCGTTGGCTCTCCTTCGCCTCCAATAACAATGTTGAATCCACCTGAGGTGGGAGGAGAAGTAGGTGCTTTATCCTCAGTTTCCGACGGAGATCCCTCTTTGCCCTTCTTTTTCGAGGAGCTTTTCTTCTTTTTACTGCTTTCCTTTTTCAATGGTGAGGTCACTGCAACCTGCACTGGTGGAGTTTCAGGTGCCTGATCAGACGAACTCTGAGACGATTCCTGTCTGCTCAGCGACTCACTATCCCACTTTGTCTCCGCACTGTCCGGTGGTGTTACCTTCAAAGCTTCCTGGCTATCGGTGAGGAATTGCTGGACAAGGGCTGACTGGGCTCTGGTGGTATTTAACACTTCCCGGATTTTTTCTTTGAGTGGACTCTCAAGTGGCTGTCCATCATCCCCTTCAACTTTTTCCAGAGAGTCTAGAATTCCATTGAGAGACTTGACTTGACTCTGCAGATTTTCATATTGTGGCCTTTTCTCATCGGCGCCCTGTGGAGAATGGTCAATGCGGTGTGTCCAGTAACGGACGGTTTCAAGCACCTCCGTAATCACTTTAATCACCTCAATCCATTCTGTAATGATGTATGTGTGACCTTCAGGCCGTTGCTGGGAGAGGGATTGGATTCTCTCTTTTAAACTGCCAAGACCTTCGGCTGCTTCAGCTGGGGATATCAGCACAAGAGCTTGTGATCCTTTTGGTTGGTTCAAGGTTCGCTCAATTTGATTTTGGAGTGTGGTCAACGTGTCCATTTGAATTTCCTCAGGAATGGGCTGAACATTTAAAGTGACCTCTTGCTCTTGAATGTTTTCACTAGGTTCACTGACATAATACTCGGGTTCTGCTGGGGGTTCATATGTTATCTCTTGGATTTCCGGTGATGGTGGAACTTCATAAGGCTTTTCATCAGCGGGTGGTGGTGATGTCTGTTTTCCTTTCTTTTTCTTCTGCTTTTTATCCTTCCTACTAGTTTCTGGCTCGGTGATTTCAGATTGTTCCTCTTTCTGTGGTGTAGTAACTGATTCCTGACCAGCAGGCGGTTTCAATTCTTCAGGTACTTTGGCTTCTTCTGGTATGGGGACTGTTTCAGGTACTGCTGGAATTTCTGGTTTGCTTTCTGTTTGTACTTCAGATACTACAAGTGATCTTTCTTCTGATGGAACAATCGCTTCAGCGGCCTTCTCACTGTCTGACGGCATTATTGCTTCATACTTCTGTTTGACTGCGATTTCATCTAGGATCATTTTCAATTTTCCGTTCACTACTTCAATATTCCTTCCACAGATATCTAATCTTCCGTGCAGCTCCTTGACTTCTCCACTGACCAAGCTGGAATCCCAAGTAGTGTATTCTCCGCGGATATCAGCCAAGTCCGCAGCAATTTGTCTCAATTCTGGTTTTAAATCATGATAAATATTTTGCGCCTCACCGAGTGTTTTTATTCTCTCGGAAATGTCTTCAGGTGATTCAGCAGCGGCATCGCACTGACTTGATATGATATTTTCCAAATTTTTCAGCTTTTTTTCTGCTTTCTTCAAATTGTGTCCAATTTCCAATTCCCTGTTCTTTTCCGGTACTTGGGGCAAGCTTGGCTCCACAGAATCGGTTGGTTTTGGCGATACTACGTCCTCTTCCGGAAGTGGTGGGTTTACATCTTCTGTGGCCTTCTTTTTATCCTTGCCCTTCTTCTTTTTCTTCCCCTTCTTTGGACCACTGTCATCATCTTCCGGCTCGCCTTGGTCATCTGCCACTTTCTGAACCAGTACCTCTTTCACCGGAGGCTGGGCAAAGCTCACGTGCGTTTCCACTGGAACATTAACAACTTGCACCAGTCCATGTTCGTCACCGGGAATTGCAGTGGATTCCTGGTTGGCTCCCGATTCTTGAGATGGAATTTCTTGAACGTACACAGTCTTGACTGATGTGCTGGTCTGGTCTACTTGATCGAACGTATGATCTGGAGATGTTGCCTCCTCCACAGATTCTGGCTTCGCTGAAACTTCTGCGTCTCTGGATATAACGGCTGGAAGTGGTGAAGTGGCCATTTCAGACACCTGGACAATGTCAGTAGTTACCTGTACATCTATGGTTTCCACAGGAGATAGCTTTTCCAGAGGTGGTTCCTGGCTGATAACCTCAGTTTGCGTACTCTGCTCTTCCTCTGGCACTGGAGGTGTGGTGCTGGTGGCATCTTCCTTGGTTTCCACCGAGGGTGGTGGCGACGTTGCCGCTGTGAACATTTCTGGTGCAGCGGAAACTGGTACATCCTTTAAAACGACCTTAGATGGATGAGTAGATGCTTCCACCGTTTCTGGGGCAGCTTGCACATGAATGTCTTTGGTATCATCTGGTGATCGTTGGATAGACGTTGAAATATCCAAAGTTTCCGGTACAGCTTCAGTGTGAATATCCTTCGTGTCAGGTGGAACTGTTGAGGTGGAAATTTCAACAGAGTCTGGTTTAGCTGTCACATGAACGTTTTTACTGTCTTCGGATGCTGCTGGCTTGGCGGGTGATGTACCAACGTCTTGAGTCGCTACTGTCTCCACCGGAGGTGGTGAAGTGCCACTATCTGTTGTTGTAATGTGGACGCCTGGAGGTGGAGATGTGGCAGTATCTTCAGTTGAAATACTTTTCTGTGGAGAAGTACCACTGTCTGTTGTTGTTACTTTATCAACAGGAGCTGGTGATGTGCTACTCTCTTGAGTGGTAATCGTCTTTGGAGGTGGAGACGTAGCACTCTCCTGGGTTATTACAGGTATAGCTGGAGGTGGCGATGTTGTGCTGTCTTGCGTAGCTACTTTCCAAGCTTCAATTGATGTTTGCATGTCAGCGTCAGTTGAAGACAGTGGTTCTGTGGTGTCATCATCAGAGCGTGCAAATTCTATTTCTTCAATCAGTGATTCTTGCTCTCTTTCTGTTTCTTCAAATGAAAATGTAGCTCGTATAACGGTACTTTCAGATGATCCGCTTTCTGCAGGTTTTTCAGATGACAATTTTTCCTCCTTTTCTTCAACGGTCGATTTTTCTACCTTCTCCAAAGGTTCAGGTGGTAAGGTCACTGCTTTCCGTACAACTGCAGAATCAGAAGGAACCTTTTCAGTTATTTCAGGTACAATAATGGATTCGATCTGTTGTGTTGTCTCTGAAGGAATTGAGGCGTCATCCTTCTTCTCTTCAGCCAATGGTGTTGTGACAATCTCATCTTTTTCTGTTGGTGGTTGGGCGAATTCTATTTCTTCAATTAGCGACTCGTGTTCTCGTTCAGACTCTTCCAGTTTAGTGACCACAGTGGACATTCCGCTTTCCAAAAGTAATGCGCTATCTTGGATATCAGCAAATGATAGTGCCTTTGGTTCCTGTGGCGCTGACTCGGCAGTTTCAGGTTCTTCTTGCGTGTCATCTCTTGTTACTGGGGTAGGTTGGGACTTCTCCACAATTTCGACTCCTGCCTCCTGCGCAACTGGTTCGGGCTCCTTGACATCTTCAGATTTCTTGGCATCAGGTTCTTTGTCGTCAGGTGTGACTTGCAGGCCGATTTCTGGTGTGGATGCAACTGCTTGTGTTTCTTGTGGTTGCTCTAATTTGTCAGTAGATTTCTCAGGAGAATCTTCTTTATCAATGGATGCGGATGGTGTTTTCTTTCTGGATTTTTTACTTTTCTTCTTATCTTCCTTCTCCACTGACTTTTCAGGGGAAGCATCCTTTTCCGCTTCAGGTTCTATTTGAGATGATCCCTCCAGTTGGGCTACTGACACTTCCAAATCTGCAACAGAAGGTATTAGCTTGTCGGCATCCTCAGATGGCACACTGGCAACTTCAGTGACTGTTTCTGGAGCAGGTTCCATTTTTTCTGCAATGACAGTGCTGATTTCCAAATCAACCTTTTCAGTTTCAAGGGTTATTTCCTTCACTTCTGATGTCTTGTCATTTTGTGGTACGACGCCAGCAGCCTCCACTGTAACGTCAGTGCTGGACGGTGTTGAAACTGCAGCTTCTTTTTCATCTGGCACAGCAGCAACTGGAATCAAGATGATATCTGCAGCAGGAAGTGTATCTTCTGTGGAATGTAAAGTTTCGGGAATTATTAAGGTTGCTGGCCTCTCGATTTCAATGTGTTTCTCTAGAGTCCCTTCTTTTTCGGTTGTAATGGGCTCGGATGGTTTATCTAGGGAACTTTTATCCTTTGCTTCAACAGCGATCGTTGTTTCTGTTGGGGTTGCCCCTGGGGTTGTGATATCTTCCAGTACTTCCGCATGAGAAGGTACTTCGGTAGCCTGCATCACATAAGGTTCAAAGATGGTTGCATCTGATTTTTCTTGCTCGGTCACATCAACAACGTCTGTTGCTGCTGTTGGGAGAGGAGCTACCACTTCCTGTGGCTGTTTCTCTTCTTTTTCTGGCTGTTTATCAATAACTTCAGGTGAAGCTTCCTTTCCTTCGGGCTTCTTCTTTGACTTCTTGCTTTTCTTTTTTTCCTCTTGTTGTTCGGTTGGCTTTTCAGGTGCAGTATCCTTTGTTGGCTCAGTAGGGGCAAGGGGAGATTTATCAGTTTCTATCTGTGAAGTAGGTTCCACAATTGTTGTCTCAGCGGATGGTAAAATTTTATCACTATTCTCATCAGAGTCTAATGATTTCTGCATTACAACATCTTCTGTTGGTTCAGTTGAAACTGACAAGATTTCTTTTTCTGGTGGAATGAACGCTTGTGCTTGTGAAGCACCGTCTTCAAACTTGTCTTGTATTGTTTCAGTAGCGACAATTTCCACTGCTGCCTCCGCCTGTTGAAGAAGCTTTTCAGGACCTGATGATTTGGTCTCCTCCGTCACATCTGTTACTGGCTCAGTTATCTCCTGCACATCGAATACCACAGAGGGAATCTCCTCAGTAGCCTCAGGTGTTACCTCACTACCCGGTGGCATCACCGAAGGTTCCTGCTTAATTGTCATTTCATCCTGGATCATTTTCAGGTCTCCGTTCTTCATTGCTTCAATATTCTTTGCACAGACATCCAATCTTTCCTTTAGTGCCTTGAATTTGCCCCTTGACCAAGCTGGAATCCCAAATTGGGTACTCTCCTACAATGTCCGCGATGCTATTTGCAATTTGACTCACTTCTGGTTTCAAATCATCGTAAATATTTTGCGCCTCGCCGAGTCTTTTGATTCTCTCAGAAATGTCTTCATGTGATCCGATCTCCTCCAAACTATTTAGCTTTTGACCGATTATTATTAAATTTTGACCGATTTCCAACTCCCTATTCTTTTCCGGTACTTGGGGCATGCTTGGCTCCACAGAATCGGTTTGTTTTGGCGATATCTCGTCCTCCTCCTCTGACTTTTGTGGAGGAACAACTGCTGATTTTACTTCCACCTCCATTTCTGTTGTTGTCTCTTTTGCCTCAAGAGCATCCTTAGATGGAGTTTCACTGGATCTTTCAGTCGTGTAAATTGTAAGTGATTCCGCCCGAGTTGTTGTGGGTTCTGAAACAGTAACTTCTTCCGTGATCATTTCTTTTTCCACTATAAATGGGACAATGTCAGGAGTCATTTCCCGTTTCACAACTACCTCTGGCTCTAGAGTAGCACCTGCATCGTCGTCAATTTCCTTCTTTTCTACTTCCACAACAACTATTTCTGGTTCCTTGAGTTTCTCCACATCTTCCCTTGGTTTTGCAACACTGGCTTCCTCTTCAATAGTTGGCTGTGACACACCGGCAGCAGAAAGCACTTCCTCTACAATCTTTTCCGCTTCATCAATAACATCTGCTCTTTCTGGATAAACAACAGACAATAAACTCATCCTCCTCGCCCGTTGGAATGTCAGTTTCAGTTGTGACTGTCTGTTCCGAAAAGACTTGATCTGGTTGTTGTGCTGGTGACTCTTTCTCTGGTGTGGCAGGAATAAATGAGAAGGTCGGAATTGGTGATGTATCCCGCGCAAGCGCAATGTCGATCTCCACTGATGCTGAAACAGCTTCTGACTTCTGCTGTTGTAAGTCGACAGCAACGTCTTCTACTTGAACAGAAACAGTTTCTTGTTGAATTGGCGTGGTGATGTCTTTTGGCGCAGTTGTTGGTTCTGAATGAGGCTGGACATCCTGTCCTGGCGAAACAGCTTCCGGTATATCCTTCTCAAGTATTGAAACCAGGCCAGGTTTCAATGCCGCAATTCGATCTCTACACGCGTCTAATCTCTCCTCAAACCCTTTCATCTCACTCCAGATCAAACTGAAATCCCAACCCGGATATTCATTCTTCAAGTCGGCCATGTGTCCAATAATCTGGGACATTTCTGGTTTTAAGTCGTTGCAAATCTTTTCCACTTGGTGCAGTGTTTTAATTCTCTCAGAGGTCTGTGTGGGCAGCGTGTCAATGATTTCTTCCAATTTTAGCAAAGCATCCGCAGCTTCCTCTTTTTTCTTGATAAGGTCACTCAATTCATTCTGATCCATCTCGATCTTTTGAGGAACTGTCGCCATGTCGGTCTCTACCTCAGCCACACTTCCGTCCTTATCTTCGCTCGCTCTCTTCCGCAATTCAGATGTATCAGCTTCCACCAATTCTGGCAGCTCAACATGCTCCTCCTCCCTTTTACCCGCAGCGTCCGCTTCATCCACCGTAATCGGTTCTAGTGATTTAATTTCTGGGGATTTAGGGCTTGCCTTTTCCATTACTTGACTATCTTCAGTGGAAGGAATTTCAATTGAAGTGGGGACGACCACAGTGAAAATTTCGCCTTCTGGTTCACTGCTGTCACGACGCCCATTATCCTCAATTTGCAATTCAACCTGTTGTAGCAAAGCTTGGGGTTCTTCAGAGGAAGCTGATGGAATTGATTCTTCCTTGGTCACTTCAGTTGGTGTGATTGTGTTAACTGTAGGTTCAATTTCAGGTGGCACGCTCTCGCTCTTTTCCTTTTCTGGCTCTACAGAAGATGTTTCCTGTTTCAACCCCGGCTCCTCAATTTCAGTTTCCTCTGGAATTGCAACTGCTTCAGGAATAACTTCAAGTGGAGTTTGCACCTTAATAGTATCATGAATTGTTGCTGATTGTGTGGCAGTGTCCAGTTCTGGAACAGAGGGAAGTGCATCAGTCGGGGCATCTTGATCCGTAGATACTTTTTTGAGAGCATCAGCTTCTTTTTCATCTGGCACAACAGCAACTGGAATCAAGATGGATAAAGGATTCCAAAATTATAATCTTATAATGATGTTATAATGGTACGAGGCGTTTGTGTGCGATCTTGAAACCAATCTTTTTATTTTCTATTTTTATTGGTCGGCATAAGCATATGCAAAATAACGAATCAAGTTGATACATGCCAATCTGAGAGCTAATGATCGTCCATTTTGCCTACACCGCGTATGGTAATCCAAAATGATGAAATAAGACCAAAAAATTTGTATACATTAACGTTCAACTCACTTAATTGAAACTTGTGACATTTTTATTAGTCTGTGTCCATAAAAAACTTAGACTTGATAATACATACATAACAGACTGTTTATGATTTATTAAAAATAATCTAAGTATGCAAGAAAAGTGAAATTAGTTTGAGGAGGCTGTATACATACTCTTTAATTAATTAGGTAGTGATTAGTTTAGTTAAATGTTGATTGCAGTCTGAGAGTGTTCGTTCGTGATTACAATACACCTCAACCTGATGCTCATCGTCCCATTAAATAAACCATCTCGTTTTAAATACGTTCGGTCATGGGAATTAACGGACTTCTACAGGCTTTGCATCC